>VYZT01061692.1:2892-17274 GCA_013400735.1 Pomatostomus ruficeps | reverse complement strand
TTTTGGAAACCTGTTTCCATGTAAATACAAATGTCAGTAAGTCCATTAGAAGTCATTCCACAGTTTTCAGAATTTTACAGTTATAAGAATTTCTGTATAAACTTCTGTGCATATTCTTTGTCAATTGTATACTTCTATAATATATTGAGAGCCAACTGGATTGACAAAAGGTAGACAGTTTTCTTTAGCATCAACCATAATTATCATGGAACAAAAACCTAGACTAGCCTTTATCCTGCTCTGCCTAGAAAGATCTAGCAACATTCTTAGTCCCAGCTTCCCAGAAAGGCTCTATGGGCAAAATTTAATTGCCTAAACACAACCATCTAGGGCCAGCTGAGACATCTGATAATGCCTCACCTGCCCTTCAGCAGGTGCAGGCCTTGAGCATCATGTTTGCTGCCTTTGTATGAACTCAGATATTTCTGATTGTTTCAGTGGAACCAAATACCTGTGTGTCAGCAGCTGAAGGAAGGATTCTGTTCCAGGCTGGGTCTAAGACTGCTCAGCCTGCCTATTAGCTGGGTGTTAATCTCCCATTATAGAAATTGATCATACAGTCAGTGGAGAACAAGTCATGTCACGCTAAAGTTGTCACCTACAATTCCACTGACAGTGTTAAGGCCTGAGAAGGCAGGAGAATAAGAGAAAGATTATTTAGAGGCAGGTAGAAACAAATTAATTTATATTAGTAATCAAAGTTAGAAAAAATATTATAAATTAATTCCCATGAAAATTAAAATTGAGACTTGCTAGTATCTCCTCCTTCAGATCTTCAATTTCCTGGTTTTTTACCTAAGGCATTGCTACTTAAAAGAAGGCTTGGTTGAATGATAAGTTCATAGAATCATAGAATGTTTCAGTCATGTTAAAAAAGAAAATATTTATATAAAAATGGAATTGTTTTTGATCTTCCCCATCACTTATATATAACTCCCAAGTTAAGAAATGTTTTGGGTAAAATTAAGTGGCCTACATGCAGGCATTTAGTGCTATTTCAGGTTTTCTGTATCTCATACATTCATGTGGGGCTGACAGATCTGACACAGTGGGGTTCAGTGCCCTTCTGGAGTGACAGATGACCTGGTGCATTATGAAAGCATGCCAAAAGTGATATTGTTTAACTCCAGTTAGGCAACCAAATCACACCTTTTTAAGATGGAGATAATGTGTGAAGTTAGGAGCAAAAACTTTCACTGATTTCTATGAAACAGGAGTTATAACCTGTGGTCATGATAGTTGCAAAATATTAATCACAACCTCTTGTCAGAGGTCTGCTTGAGTCTCTTTGATATGGACCTTTTCCTTCTTCAAACATTAGGAATACAAGATATTTTGCTGACTTTTACAGAAGTTGAAGGAGGACATACATGTCAGTCTTAAGAATATCTGTTATCTGTGAGATTTATTAGGATCGTTGTGTACTCCCAAGAGATGTGTTCTAAACTCTGCTTGCCTGACTAAAGCAATCAAGTTTACCTGCGGAAAAATATAGCGGTGTCTGAATTTGTTCAAGTTTGATTAGTTGTCTTAGGAAGTTTTCTATTTCAATAATTTTCATGGTGGTAAAACAGTTGCTAGTAAAATCACATAATTATTTAAGCAGAACTATCTTTTTGATAATTTAAACACTAATTAAAGTCACTACTTGAATTATTCATAAAACTTTCTTAAGAAATGACACACTTAATGACTGCCTATGAACATAATTGTTTTTGTGAATTGTTCAACTTTTTTTTGCCTGACAGCTTGGCAAAAGAAATTCATACTACCACGCCACAATTTATTTTACTTTGATGTGATAGGAATTTGAGCATAATTTTTGCTTATATGAAGTGACATTTGAATCATTCTGCCCTGGCACGGTCCAGGAGCAGTCTAGTTAAAAGTTAATATATAAGACAATTTCAAGTGGATTGCTAGATAGTAGTAAGTGCTTTGTAGTACTAGAACTTACCCTGATGAAAAAGATGGGAAATGTGGCACAATATGAGCAATGTTGAAGTAGATTATTGGATTCCTTAAAAGGTAAAGACAGAGGCACGGCATAGCTGGCTGCCAATCAACTCCAGATTTCTTTTAAGGTGTTACTCTGCTAATAAAATGGCAATCAGTTCTGAGAATTAGTTTCAGCATAGACATTAGGAAGTCCTAAAAATCTTTTAAAGTTCCTTAGAAAACATCACTGAGGCAAGTACCAAAGAAGTATACTGCACTACTGTGGTTAGGATGGCATCAAATAAAAGGGTGAAAAGAGGAAACACATGAACTTTCAGTACAGAATTGTGATGCTGAGAACAAAATTAATCAAGACACCAAAGGACGAGGAGAGAAGAAATTCTTTAATCTTTAATTGCCTATACACCAATGATAGGAGCTTGGGTAATAAACAAGCATAATTGGAATTGCTTATTTATGAGCATAAACACAACCTCGTTGGTATAACAGAAACCTGAGGGGATGATTCACATGACTGGAATTTTAAAATCACCATTTATGCATCTTTCAGGAAATATCATTTAGGCAAAATAGTAAGGGGAGGGGCAGTTTTTCTTATAAAAACCCAAAAGACAGTTCTATTTTTCTTGAGTTAGAAATAACTTTGGGAGGAAAAAAAAAGGAAGTGAGGTAACCAGTGTTTATATTAATAAACATGGGAAGGAATAGCATCTACAAATACATACTTCTCAGCAGTTATGCACAGAAAGCAGAATTACAAACACCAGATCGTCAAATCACACTGTAAATTGAAGTGATTATCACCACTGATTCCTTAAGTACTTATAAATTCAGGAAAAATTAAAAATCTGAAGGGATCCTCTGTAGTCTAGGGTAATTCATTCTTCATGGCATAAAGTAGAAACCTGGACTACCATTGTTAAAATACCTCTGTAATTTCTAGTTATTATGTAAGTCAATTCTCAAACGCCCTCTCAAAATAGCCATGAAGATAAACAGGAGGAGTCAGAGAAGTGCCACAAGACTGAATAAACATAGTTAAAGGCCACTGCAAAGTGATAAACTCCAGATATTAAGGTTATTTATCTTACCAAATAGAAGATTAAGAATGACTCTAAGATGGTTTATTAAAAAAATAAAAAAGATATTAGAAGATAGTTTATCAACACATAAAGGGAGTTTATGTTCCAGTGTTCAACACTTGTTTTGGGTGCCTGAAGTATATTCTATCCATAGTGTGTGTAATTAGTCCCTGGAAGACCATAGCACAGATCCCTCTGCTACCAGCTAAGCAGTTGTGATTCTAGATGTTGTCAATGGAAGGAAAACTGTGACACCAGAAGTGGAGCAGCTGGGAAATTACAACATTACCTTTTCATGCACTTTGTCACGATGCCATGACAACACTGGTCGTTGCTCTCTCTTTGATTAGTAAATTTTTTCCATCTTTATCAGAAGCTTTTTTCTTAGAAAAGCAAATCTCACGAAATGCTATTAAGCACTGGCTGTATAATGAACTTAATCTCTGGATAATTTTAACTATGGCACAAAGCAATGGGTGTGCTATAGTTTGCTAAAGAAGATAGAAAAGTCCTCATCCAACTGTTTGACTATTAGGTTATTAGAATTTCCTTTAATCAGCATTCTGCATGTATACAGAATTCATACTTTTTGTATATGAGGCAACTTTTTTTGTCACCTGCTGTAAATTTTAGTGACAGAAGGGTAATGAGACAAAGTGCCAAACTATTTCAAAATCAAATTGCTGTACCATGTGTAAAGAGCCTGTAAACTCAAAGATTTTAATGATTTTAAACCAATTATGTCCTTAAACTGTAGGATTTAAATACCAGAGCCTCTTTTCAGGGTGAGTAAGCACATCTGGGCTGTACATCCATTAACACAAAAATTTTCTTCTAAGTTATTATGGTTGTGAAAAATTTTTCTATAGTCTTTTTTTTAAAAAAAGACAACTGTTAAGATATTTCTCCTTATTTAATTTTTTTTTCTCCTTCTCCTGTGGTTATAAAAGGCTACTGGGTATATAAAATGGTAATGGTAATGTAATAAAAGGGATTATAACTCCTGAGAACTGCTCATATACATTAGAAATAATATGAAATGTAATAAAGAATAATTAGCAACTAGACATGAAGGTTCTGTCTGGTTGATCTGATAACCTAGTTGCAGACAGAAAGAAATGTGATTCAGTATCTGAATATGAGGGAGGCAGAAAACTTTCTAAACCTAATAAAGTTTAATTCTAAATTATTCTTAAACTTGGTACATAGCACAAATATATAAAATCTTAATCATATAGTCTTTTTAGCAAAACATTTATTCTAGATCCTCAAGTGTTCATGTGACTCTTAAATTTGACCAGTATAAAATTCCTTTACTTACCCAAACTATTTCACTGTGTCTGAGTTTCCTTCATAGGTGTGATGTCAGACTACAGATTACAGGAAAGCAGGTGCATCAGGCAATGAGTACATTATTCTGGATTCCAAGTCACCTGTGCTGCATAGACACAAAAGAAATTAAATCATTTAAGTGAGGGTTGTTCCCATTATTCTCGTTATTTGGGAAATTCAGCACATAAAAAGCATTTTAGTTGCTTAAAATAAACAGCATGTGGCCTTTAACTCATGTCTTTGTTTAATTTATTGAAAAAATAAACTGCTTTTTACATGTAAAGCACTAAAAGGCACAGAATGATACCTACAAAAGTTTGATCACTGCTCCTGGAACAAATACAAACATAATGCAGCCTTTGTCACATAAAATGAATGTAGCCTGTCTAATCACAGCTGTATATCAAAAGGACAAAAAATATGGTGACTTGTTCTCCTTGGAATAGTGTCTCTAAGCATTTGTTGTGTGCTCTACATCTGTTACATGACAGGTTGTTAATGCCGTGTGTGTTCATTAAAGGTAAAGTGCCTCCTGTGTGTTATAGTCCTTAAATCTGTCTCTGAAATACATACTTGAGCACCCATCATACATTTTACCACGTTAGGTCCTCTGGGAGGTCCAAAGAAAGACTAGTAGCTGTTCTGTTCTCCATCAATTTTTCTATCACTGGTAACCATTGCTCATTTATTTTAAGTCACATAAAAATATTCATTATAGGGTTATTTAAGGAAAAGACAGTAGAACAACCAGTCCTGATATAAGTAATTAAACACTATCAAATACAGCCTCATGGATTTCTGTCATCATCTTTGCTTTAACAGGCCTTAGGGATATTCATAATGTAAAAGAATATTCTTTATTTTATTTCCTATTGTATTGCTCTATCTGCTTACAGATGGAATTGCATTATCATGGGAAATTAGTTGTGTCCAAAACATGAATAATCTAGCCTTCTCCTTCAACTTTTTTCTTCATCTTTTTCAAAGGAATTTCACCTTCATCCATTTCATTGACTGAAGTCATTGGTAGTCTACTCTTTAGCTTGGTCAAGAAAGTGCTCAAAAATGTTTTTCTTCTTCCTTTTGATCTTGATGATTTTCATCATCTATGCTTTTGCACTTGTCTGTGCTCGTCAGCCCTTTCGTCAAGGGTTACTGTTTCTGTTCTCCAAGGTGTCCAGTGCTACTGCCATGAAACTACCCCCTCTACTCTGGAATCACTGTTTCTTAGTTTGAAACTTCTGCCAAAAATGTGGAATATCAAAATCAAAAAAGCCAACCAAAGTCTAGAGCAACAGGCATCCTTGAAATATAAGGGATGTACTTAGCTAGAAAACAAAATATTTTGCACAAAATTGCTCAAAAGATTCACAGTTAGCTGTGACATAATAGGATTTTAACAAAGCATCAGAATTAAATCTCATTAAGTCTTACTTAACAAACTCAGATTGATGGAAATGGTTTGTTGAAAGCCGAGGAAAAAAGAATTATAAACAAGAGATAGTAAGGATGAAAGGTTCAAGGATTTCCATTCTTTCAGTCGCAGTTACAAGTGCAGAAACAATGGGGGCATTGGTAAAAAAGACAGGAAGTTTATAAGAAAGGAAGTTTCTAAGTCCCCCCTTTGTATGGGAACTTTAAGAGCACTGAACAAGTTTGTCTTGACTAAGCAAAACCAAATGCTATGGATAAAAATAGTACTGAAGTTTTGTCGTGGATGTTAGGGGGGTTAAGATATGACACCAAGGAGAGGAAATATTTTTTGTAGTCTTATAAGGCATGTGGTTGACACAGCCAGTTCCAGACGTCCTCAGCTGGCCCACCACAGGGCATGGCTGGCCCTGCAGCCAAGGGGGTGCTCCCTCTCAAAAATGCAGTCTGTGCAACAAAGTTGGATCGACTTATAAAAATAGTAGATAGGGTATTTCTTGATCTTTTCCACATCTAACTTGGATGATTCACAAGGATGATTGTATTGGCTGCCTTTTGCTTTGCCATTGGCAGAGAGCAGTGGGAATGCAATTGGGACAGAATGTTCATGGTACTATCTGTTATTCACAGCCCAAACCAAGCATTCAGTTTCTATATGCTGGAGTGGAAAGAAAATGGAGTTGTCATCTTGTAAGAAATTAATTTCCAACACTAGGGTCTCTTTCACAGAGATAGCTAAGGTGTAGTTGTTACTGCTACAGTGCTGTCAATATTCATTAATTGTCCCAGTCTCATGTAGAGCATGAAATAAACAAAAGTGGAAATCATCTAAAAGCAGAATTACTTGGATTTTTTCTTTTATTGAACCTCCACAGTAAATTCTGCCTTGATGAAGCCAAAATTTCTCCTTAAGTCCCTTTCATTATGGAGAAGTAAAAGTCACAAAATAATTATCCACAGCACCAGAAAAACTTGTTAAGAAGTATTTTTCCTGCCCAAAATCAAAGTTTGCATGTGTGTAGATATACAACATTACTATAAAACTGCATCTTGATCTATTAATATTATTTTATTTATTGTTTATTACTGCTGGCTGGGGTAAAAATAATAGAAATACTTGATATTTCAGGTTATAAAAGATTATATATAGAAATAAGTAAAGACAACTGCTACAGATACCAATGTTTGAGCATACACTTTAAATCAGCTTGTGTCTGAGTTGTGGTGGAATAGTCCAGCCTTAGGGGTGTAAATGTGAAGACTATCCATGTCCTGGGGTGCTAATCTCCCCAAGTTCAAAGTATTCAACAGGGAGAGATAGGTTCCTCTGGAGGGCAAGGCAGAATCTAAAATCAGATTGAGTATTATTCCTCTTCTGAGGATTTTAGAATCCTCTTCTGAATTGCCTGTAGAGATGCTTCTGTCTCTCCATTAGCAGCAGGAGACCTGGGAGATTAGTTCCCCTGTGCTAAAGTTCATTTTGTGAAGCACTGCTCTTCTATGATTGGTTCAACTCAACAGGAACTGCAAGACTTCTGTCTATTTCTGTGGACTTTGGATACATCCATTTCTCATCATGGAAAGAGGGCATTCATCTAGAAATTGGGATGTTTCCATTTATTCTAGGACAAAATTGTCCTAATATTTTAAAACTGAAAAACTGAATATGAAAGAAATAGTATACCATAGTGGACAGTATTGTCTTATACCCCTCTTGACCTATAACAGAATAATGTTCAGATCAAAAATAAGTGAGCAGAAATAAAGGAAATAAAATGCAATTTTTCCTTACATGAAAGGTTCCAAATTCAGGTATAAATTCTTATTTCACAAGAAATGCCAAATATTTTATCAATTTTTGTGAATGAAATGTAGAAAATAGATTTCAAAAAAAATTTGCAACAGAAATCTCTCTTGAAACCAAGCTAATCACATTTGGCTTTTAATACAAAAAAAGTTTAGGCTGCTCAGCTCTAGTTGTCCAATTCTTCAAAAGATCTCTGCTGGATCTCTAAGGTCTAATGACTAATTCTATATTGATAAATACATGGTTGCCAGAGACCTAAATTTAACTCTGGGACTAGAAGTGAATATATTCAACCCAAGCTATTGAGAGTAACTCTGTTAGTGTATAGAAGCATCCTCCCTACATAGCACCCGGCTGTCAGTCTCTTCTCTGTGTATATGAGTATCCTTTGCAACTTTTATTTTATAATACGATATTTAGGGTACATGTAGCCTGTCAAGTTTCTATTGTGTCTTCCATTGGTCAGTTTGTTGAGAGAAGACTTAAATGCGAAAAGATTATGGGAGAATGTTTATAAAAACCTGGAGATATGCGTAACAGAGGACAGGTGACATTGTGGTTGGTGTAAGGAACTTAAGCTGTCTGATGCTTAGACATACCATGGCCTCAGCCCTACTCCTGCAGCATTCATGATACTTTTGTTTCTGTAAAGCTAGGTTTTATTATGACACAAACCAGTATGAGGCAGCTAATAACAAAAGTGAGATCTGTTAGAAATGAGAAATTAAAATATAAATGGCAAACAAATCTCCTTCCTGAACCTTGTCCTCTCAGGGTAGATTCTTTCCTTAAGGTTTATTTATTTTTGAATCCCGTTTCTGGTTTGCAGCAAAGTGTACAGAATGCCTAATATTACTTTGTTTCTATCACCCCTAATTTTGGCTTCATGTCCACTCCCAGGTCATTCTGGTCCTTAATCCTACTGATGACTTGCAAGATCTCCTGCTTCCCCTCTACCTCCTCTCTGAAAGCGCACTGTGTCCCTCTCAGAGTGGTCCTGTTGATGCAGGATATAGAAATCAAGAAAAGATGAACTGGCAGCTTAACTCAAATGGTTTTGAAGAACAGGAAATAAAACAGATGCTGAGCAGACAAAACGGGTATTTATACAAACTATCACACAAGGATATGCAAAATATTTTGTGTGCAAAAGGTTTGAAATATTATTTGAAGATTGCCTCATGGGGTAGAAAATTTTATTATACCTCACAAGAAGCATTAAGTTTAGACTGGTTGTGCTGAGTTAGAGCAGACAGGGTCATCCCCAGAACTAGGGAGACAGCAGGTCACCCCACTGAAGGCTGTGTGCATGTGTGAGGCAATAAGCAGATGTATTAATAACTTAAGGATATAAAACTTGATGAAAGGAAGAGAGAAGAGCAGTGAGGAGTGCAAATTCACATCTGAAATGAATACTAGAAGGATGATAAAGAATGGACCAAGCATAAAAACTTTTCCCAGGCTTGATTTTTTTTCCCATGAATTCAAATTCTAGATATAATGAGCACACAAACTTTTGTTCAAACAATTGCCTACAATTCTGATTTTTTCCAGAGGCTGTTAAAACTCCCACCAAGCTGTAAGGATTGGAACTTTCAAGTTCAGTTTGTTGTGGTCTGTTAGGAAGAACAGGCTACTTTCATGATCTGATGAATAGGACTGGCTAGGAAATCTCCCCGACATTTAGTGAAATATCATGAAGAATAATTAAGTCCAAAAGAAGTCTATAGAGGTTTTTTACTTTTTATTTAAGTACTGTTTTTCATACTTAAGAAATTATATTATCTTTTTTTTTTAAGAGCTAAAATCCTGTAAGAACACTGTTTATAAAAATAAAATATTTTTGTTTAATTGTTATTAGTAAATAACTTGTAGGGTAAATTTGAAAAAGTACTTTTAATTACTTTAGACCTGGACAACATGTCATTGAGAACCTACACATGTACATTGTTACATTATAGCATTATCAGGTATTGTGAGCTCTGCACATTGTTTCTTTATAATATTATCAGACATTACAGGCTCTGCTTTTCCTGTGGTCCTGAAGTTAATGTTAATTTTGTAGACTTATGTTCAGTGATTTCAGGTATAGGCAATAGGAAGAAAGAGTTAATTTCAAATTATTCACATCCCCTTCTGGAAAACTGATTCTGAAAAAACCCTTTCAACATAAAAGATGAATCCCTCTTTAAAAAGCGCAGCAAAAGAAAAAAAAAATCTGTGAGGTAAAGTAGAATCTTTTTCTTTGCTGAAGTCGAATAATACTAGCTTGCGAATAACTATTATTTCATACAATTTTTTTGTCAGGATGTTAAAAAAAGGAAAGTGGTATCATTATAAGCAAAACCTGTGATAAATAATTGAATCTTACTGAGATATTCATTTTAATAACATTTGTTCTGACTGCCCATGAAAAGCATAATGACTTCCAATGAGCTAAATCCTTTAAAACTTTCTTCAAGACCTGGGGTATAATTCAAACAGAATAAGTCTAGAATATTCTTTGATACTCAAAACTTATATAGTTACTTTTACTGTAAGTATGCTTGAAGTTAAAATTAGCTCTAAGATGATTTAGAGAAAAGTAGTGGATAATGCCTGTGCTTTTTCAAATTTGATTATAAAACCCAAACATTCCCTACACATTTTAAATATAATACCAGATTGGAGGCAGACAACATATATTTGATCATATTAGGAAATAGTGTATTTAGCATAAAAATATGTGCTAAAATCTCAACTCAACTAGTACATGAAAATGTTAAAAGGGAGCACTGTTTTCCTTTTATCTTGGGAAAACTATAATTTCACATTTTTTTAAAAGAAAGGGAGACATACACCTAATCAGTACAACATGAATACAGAACTCTTCACTTTCCCAGTTTTTATTGATTATAAACAAACCAAATAATAAAAATTTAAGTATCAACAGGCATTATCACCTATTGGATTCATTTTATTAAGAAGACATGTTTAAAAAAGAGTAACAATTTAAAAACAGGTTTTTAATCTTGCCAGAAAACCTAAAAAAGTAATGCTAGAATCCAAATATATAGAACTATGCAAGCACAAAGTGTTCCATTTATCTCTGCTATTAACAGAAGATAAAATGCCAGATCACTTGTCAAAATGTCCAATTATTTAATTAACTAATACGAGTACTTATTTGAAAGAAGTGTATCTGAGGGGAGTCCTTTAGTGTTACATTGGTTTATAGTTATGCATTGGATTAATTGTAGATAGTCACACTTGATCAGTCTAAAGAAAGGATATTTCAAGAAGTAGTCACTTGAACATTTGATACATTGATGAAACAATACTGATAAAACAAGTTTGATGTTTCAATAGCTGCTTTGCTGAATGTGTTTCTGATTACACTGGTAATCAGGAACATATCAGCCTCATTTTCCCTGCTGTAGCATTCTGGTTTAATTAATTTTTTCTGTTAGTTCTCTTCAAGAAGATTATTACATTTCTCTGTCAACTGTTATTTTTTGAAAATATAATTAGACCTAAACCTTTCTGAGATTATTTTATCAAATTTAATAGCTTAAATGAGAGACATTGTCCTTTGCAAATTCATATGTTTTCATTAGATTAAAAGGCCTCCCATTAGAAGTTTTCATTTAAATTTATATGAGATTTCTGATGTGTAATTCCATGCTTCACAATATTCGATTTCTTCTGCAATATTATCCGAACACTGTTGCTTTTTTATTACATCTAGTGTTACATTTCCCGCCTTTGGTGCTCTTATGCTAGAAGAGATGATAATTAAAACTACACAATGTTAGTTGGTTTTTTTTTCCACAGGAAAAGATATTTTTATGGGCACCAGAAAAATAATCACTAATGGCTTCACTAAACCTTTAAATGCAGTTCTAATGAGACAAACTTCTGTACTGAATTAGATGCTTGTTAGCATGATGCAATTTTTTCCCTTAACCTATGCAAGTTAGGGTACAGAATAATACTATTAACCCTAATGGAAATAACAGTAGAAGTTGTTTTTGTTTGTTTGTTTGAGGTTTTTTGTTTGTTTTGTTTTGATCAAAGAGAAAAAAATATTCAGATTTGAATATGAATCTGAATGTATTAGAAAATGATTTGCTGGCCACAGTGCTGTTCTGTTGAGACTGGTTATGGGACAGACACATACTAAGGGTTTGCTACCCAGAGAAACCCACCCTTGGGCAAGAAAATGTCAATCTTGACACACTGTCTTTATCTCTATTACACGGAAATGAAACACCTGCATTGTACACCTAACTGAATATCCTTTTAAGTTTATCCTGTGGTTGAACTGTTCTGCTTGGTCTTTAAACTCAAAGTGAAGGAGTTGGCCACGACCTCCCTTCTGTGCTCCTGGGAGAGGCAAGTGCCTCTTCTGCAACAGATTTCTGACTTCTGCCAAGTGTTAAAGTACATTTCACTGATAGCACTGAAATAGGCCTTGTGTTTTGAGGGCAAAATTGTCAATCAGAAGTAACAAAATGGGAGCTGTTTGGATTATTTTAATTAATTTCTGAAAATAAATGTTTATGATAGTTAAATACAGAGCCATAGGTCCATAATTTCAATAGGTTCTTTCAAAAAACATGCTGCATCATCCACATTGCTGCAAATCCCCAAGCATTTTCTGCCTACAATGACAAAAGGTAATCTTAAGAAAAAATATATAATCAGGATTCAGCTGCTTGAGCAGGTTAGTTGCTTTGGGAATCTGAAGATAGAGAGGGGGCCCTAACCCCCAGGAGCTCTAGATGGTCAGACATAATATTCCAGAACAGAGGGAGGCAGTAATTTCCCACTGGAAATCCCTCTGATATCAGATTGTCAGCTATGAACGTTCTAGAATTAAGTACTTATGGCCAGTTCTTTCTCCTGGGAGGCAGGCAAAGACTTCCCTGACATCTATGGATAGTCAATACAAAAGTCACTGGGACAAGGCCGTGCCTTATCTTGAAGTCCCAGTGGCATAGCTTTGAACAGAAACATAAATTCAGGCTTCCTACAGCCCAGGTTAAAAAAACCCAAAACACCAGAAAGCAACAGTCTGAGTGAATGAATAATTTCATTATTCCATATCCAAGTTATTTTATTTTTTAAATAAATAATTGCATATACAAGAGACACCACCTCAAACCACCAGACCCCACAATCCACAAAAGAATCTGATTTTCCATATCCCCTATGAGAGTTTGACCCATCATGTGAAAATTCCATCATTTCTTTTTCTCTTTTCTGCCCAACTGATTCATTGGATTCAATGTACCATTCCCCCAGGGAACTGATGAGAAATCTTCCTAAGTGTAAGAGACACCAAGGGCCCTGAGCCACCCAGCAAGGTCTGTGTTTGGTCAAATACATCCCTATATGGGTGCCCCTGTGTCTGTATCTTAAATGTAGATACTATGGGGATAGGAGACATTTCCAACCCAAGAGAGCATCCAAGTGTGGAATCTGTAGGTCAGTAACTCTAGGCACTCTGATTAGACATATTAAGTCACAATCAGACACTCAAATTTCTGTATGAATTTATCTGGGAGGGTCAGGCGTTCCAAATATGTCTAAGTGGAAAAGAAACATAGATTTAACTGGTATTCAATGGTACCTCTGCTCTGAAGGCACTTTTTGAAAACTTCATCTGTTCAAATAGGCCAGCTGTCTGGAAAGGGAGAGGTAGCTCCAATTTTTCTTGAAGTGCTTGTATACCTTATAAATAGGAAGCACACTCATTTCATACTTGGGCTACTGCTTTGCAGCATAGTCAGTTTACAAATAGACTTGAGGGATGCATCTCTCTTCAGGATTCACTGGAGGAAGCTAATATGCTCGGGGACACTGAGATGACTGAATTTTCCTGGTATGTTTTTCATATAGATAGTGACAGTGAAGGAAAAAGGTATGTCCTGTCAAGATAATCTGGGGATATTTTTGGCTTGTGCAGCACTCAGTTTGTAGAGATGTAAATGATGGCACAAGTTGCAAGGTTTTATAGAGAAATAGACTGTGTCTAAAACCTAAAGTGGCAGGATGCAGTGAGGAGTGGTACCTGCTCAGTGGCACAATCTGAGGACCTGAAGTAATGCAATAGTTCTGATAATGTCTGACACAGTCATTACAGTCCTATACAGTAAAATCACTGTCAGGACTGGCTGTTCAGCTGCAGGTAAGGCTAAAATTTTCTGCATTTGTCATCTTCTCTCTGTTCTAAGAGAAATGTTTATAAAAATAGTTTCCTCTTCAAACCCATGGAATGAAAATTCTTGTCTCAAAGGTCTTTTATTTATCTCACTATTGCATTACTCCAGGATCCTCCTCAGAGCATTTCTTTCTTCCCTTTAAGAAATTTTTATGTTGTGCTTACAGAGCAGAATTAGTTGCCAGGAAGTGAATTCTTGTATTGTCATGATTATGAACAGCAACAGCACACAACTGGAGTTCTCCTGTGTCTTTTTGGCCACTGCTGCAGGAGTGGAGGCAAGGTGGAGCAGGACATGACATGAATTCTGTATGCACTAACTAGGACCAGTATGCTGGAGTAACATTTTAGGTGAATGCCTGTGCCCCATAAAGTTGCAGTGGTCTCTTGTGTGTACACAGCAGGCAGTTCTGGTCTGTCTGGAAGTGCATCTGCGAAGTGGTTTGTTGTTTTGCCTTTTTCTCATTTTTACCCACCCGTCCCTCTTAAGGAAATGTCTATTTATTACAATCTATCATTATCAAAACATATTTTCTATCTATATTTTACCTTATCAATTTAGCTTT
>VYZT01061690.1:0-12421 GCA_013400735.1 Pomatostomus ruficeps | reverse complement strand
CATGGGAGACTCCAAGCATCCAGATTTGTATGTAAGAATATCTGTCATAAGAGATTTTAGGAAGGCGGGGGGTAGGGGAATTACTGTTCTTCCATCCTTGCTCTTCAAACCTTGAACCCAGCCATGGGCATTACTTTCTTGAGCACTCAAGAACCCGTGTTGTCTCAGCCATGGCGTTTTGCTTCTAGCATTGCTTTGGTGCTGCTTGAGGAAGAAAAGAATGGTCATTTTCCCTATGAAAGTTTTGACTAATGCAAAACAAAATGTTGGTAACCATTTTAGTTGATGCCACAGTGAGTAATAAAGGGTGAAGGCTAAAGGATGTTGGAATGCTTTGCAAAAGTCTCTTCTGGAGAAATTTTGATGATAGTGGATTCCTCTTCTAGGCTTTTTTTCTCATTATCCTTCATGACATTGATAGCTGTTTGGGAAATTTTAATTATGTCTTTAAACCATGTGATAGGCAAAGTACTATTCTTTAATGTTTTGTTGTTTTAGTTTCCTGAGTATATGTCTTTGTGGAAATGGTCTTTTGGGTAAGACTTTTGGAAAAATGACATTTTTGAAAACAAATCCTTACAATGTAAACAGTACCTTCTGTAATTTGTCTGAATACATTTTAGTTTGGTGTATAGAAGCCTTCTCCCTCTCACGTGCTCTCCCACTGTCTATACTTGTCATGCTGGTAGCACAAACTTCCTGCAGTTATATTTCTGGGGTGATTCCATTCAGGCAGAGGTATCAATTAAAGCATTTGACATAGAAAAATTAGGAAAAATACTAAATATAAGAAGTATTAATTGAAAGAAGAGTGTCACTAAAAGAGCGCAAAATAACTAACTCATAAAAATATTTTACCTTTAATAGCAGATTAGAAGGTTCATCTTGGGAGGCAATATATTAATTATCACAATTTTTGTTTCCCTGGACAGACTGAAAACTTATGACAGCTTTTTGCAATGCACTTTTTAAAACTGCATCTGCAAGATACATGGGTAAGAACAACTTCATTCTAACCTTCAAAGTGAAGCCACATGCTTGGACCACAGCAGGAAAATGACTTTAATTCATTCTAGATGACCTTTTCATTGAAAAGCAAACCTCTGCCCTTAGGCTGTTTAGAAAGGTTAGGTGTACCTTTTTCCTTTTACTATTACAAGGCATATATTTATTAGCGCTCTCTGGTGTTTTTTCCAACCAGCTCCAGTTAGCTTTTAGAAAAATCAAACAAATCCCACCTTCATTCCTACCCTTTTCACTTTTGTAGATCATTAACTACTTCCAGACTCTTGCTTTTGAGGTTTGAGTGTATTTAGAAAAAAAAAAAAAAAAGGGAGTGAAACTCAACAGTATAATTGATATAATTCAGCAAACAATAGGCCATAAAATGGTCAGACTTTCTATTCTTTAAAACTTGTTTTGGTTGTTATAAGAATCCAGTTTAAAAGAAAGAAACATAAATCTCTAGTGAAATGGTGTTAAATTTGCGGCTTTTCATCTCTGCCAATAAGGATTTTGGTATGGATAGATGGACTTAACACCCAGGGGACAATGTTAATTACCAACAGAGGAAATCATGTTCTGTATGCAGATTGGTGAAAAGTCTTTATTAAATACTAAGAAATAGTTAATTCATCATTAGTCAGAACTTGAAACCAGAGGCTGCTGCTTATGAACCATTGATTAAAGTTTATGGTAGCAATAACTTCACTGAAAAACATTTGTTACCATTCTTAATTACCAGGTTTTAAACCATTCATCTTCTTTTGCAGGTTAACCAACCAAATGGGTGGAAGCTATTTGTAACAACCAAAACTCCCAATATTAATATTCAGATGTTTTAAATGTCAAACTTCTTAGTATATAGTCTGTAACCACTTGTGCATTAATAGCACCAAATAGAGCTTCCATTCCAGACACAGCATAATAAAGTAAATAAAAAGGCATAATTTGGCTTTTAACTGGCACAGTCCTTCAGAACTGGTTGTATGTCTTCACGGTGATGAGGGGAGGAACTCGCCCTCCCTCTGTCTTGCCTATGATGCACAGGCAGACTTGTTTCACCCGAAAGGCTAATGTTTGCTTCTGGAGGGAGTAGCAGGAAACTGGTGTATCAGCCAGTACAAACACGGAGTATATAAAACTAAATTGTAGTTTACTCTAGTGGTAATTTTCTAATCACGCCAAGATAATCTTCTCCATGTGTAAATGAGTATGTCCATCCTTCAGTCTTCTGCTGAGGCAGCTGCACTCCCAGTTTTTCCCCTCATTGCAGATTTTCTGGTGTCCATTAGTACATGAAGTATAAGAGAGAGAGCAAAATGCCTGTGTGAGTAATTCCTTTGGCTGGGATTTGCACTCAGTTCTTTTCAGTCTTGGTAAAATCAAACAAGAGAATGTACTTACTCTGAAACCAGTCCAGTAAAATTTCTCTCAGGAGTATTTCTGGAGTATGAGAGTGTCCCAGATTACTGCCTATACCCTCTAGAAATGTTTTGATTAGATTAGTATAGCTTCATTCTGGATGTCTGTAGTCATTGGGACAGTGCCCAGAGTGAGAAGCAACACTATTATTAGAAATCCTGTCTGAAGGTTACAAACCATTGCAGGATGCTATTTCAGGACAAGCTATGACCTATTGCAAACAAAGCTGAAGAACCTGCGGTGGCCCACTGACATTTTTTATAGACCCATTTTAGCTTGGCTGAACATGCACAGCAGTATGTACCTAAAAATGCATCAGTAGCTGCATTTTTAGTCTTGAGGTAAAGGACAGAGAGCCCCAGCCATGCATAAGCCTCTGCCAGTTTCCACTGAACTTAACTAATGCAGCTGTGCTACATACAGCACCTCTGGGATCTCGGTAATGAAGTGACCCATCTTTAATAATTCTCCAAATCACAGTAATACAATAACATTTGTGACCCAGTCACTTAAGATAGTTACTCTTGAGTAGCAAAATAATAAAGCAGGAGCACGTGGGGTGGTTAAATCAATAGAGGTGGTAATGACGCAAACGGTAGCAAATTGTGGGTCTCTATTATCAGCGCTGCAAATGCTTGCAACCAAAGACAGCAGCTCTGAGGGATTCAATTGCACTCAGTCATTTCCTTTTCTAATGGCTATTTCATAATTGTGGGAAATTTCACGTGCATGTTAATTCTTCAAATGTTCTTGGCCAGCTTCCATCCAGTAAACAAGCTTTGCTATTATCTGAGTATTTAAGTCAGCCGAGCTCTCAATAATAATTTAATGACTGGATTTCATATTGCTTTGGGAATACTTGTTAACTGAATGACTGCACTGAGAAGCTGAAATAAAATATTCTTGTAGCCATATTGGATCGTGGGGCTTTCCCTCATTTTAAGGGTTGTAATATTTGTTTTCCACTGTTGATTATAATGTTGCAAAAAAGAGGAAAAAGAAGCAGGGGTTCTTTATACACAGCACCAAATTTCAGCAGACAAATTACATGAGGTAAATGTCACCTAAAATGATTATTTTTCTGAAACCACATGCTTAGAAAACCATGTCTTCATTTAAAGTTCCTGCAATCTGGTGAATTTGTCCTATGGCCATTTGTGAAATAGTGTTTAAGAATATTAGACTTTTGGTGAGGAGCTTACACCTGAAAGTGGTGAAGTGTTCTAACCCCAAATAATAGATGAATGATAAGCATGGAAACTTCTTATGTAAAACTTAGGCATTTTCCATGTCATGGTTTATGCTGATATTCATAACATGACTTCACAACATGCACATGCTGTGCACTCAAAGGCTTAAAGTGTAGAATTTCCTTAATGTGGGCACTGTCATGCACAGCAGAGAATGACTGTATGGATGCATCATTTCCCTGAACTGCGTGGGGAATTAACTACACAAGCAGACGCGGTGTTTTTTGGCTGACATCAGCAGTCAGACTCAGAGGCTGACTCCAGTGCACCCGTGCTGGCAAGTTGTTACCCCACCGGTGTGCAGTAGCACCATGGCTTGAGGCTTGCTGCGGCCTTACTGCTTAGCTCTTAATGAGCTTTGATGAACCCTTTCCTGAAAACCCTTTTATGCTTTCTGTTGACTCCATATGGCATTCTGATGAGCTCACACTTCGTAAGTACTTCTGTATCAGAAAACAAGAGCAAAGCTGAAACAAAGTGAGTCATCTGTTTTACTCTTTGCTTTCACTGCATGAGATAATGTGGAGGTGTTAATTACACGACTTCACTGAGTCTTGACTAATAACAGTGTGCAAACAAATGTATGTCAAATTCAGCTGCAGAAAGCTTCTACTAATAAGGTAAAACTAGTAATTAGAGCTGACATTGAAGTCATACTTTTCCTTGAATATTCATTTATGAAGCAGTTGTTTGTAGGCTTGCTTCTATTTTCTTCAAGAAAACTAATAGGAACTCCTAGTCATTCATTAAAAATGACTTAAATATAATTTGGTGATCCAGCACACTGGATTAATTCTCCTTTGTACTAATCCACTGACCCTTTGCATCAAAGGCAGAGAACTAATGTTGTCTGAGATTTCCAAATCTGTGACCTTGGCATAATAGGAACAAATTGAATTCCCAGAAGAAGAAAAATGACACTGACCATATAAAATCACTAACCGCGTGTCTGAAACACCATTCATTTCATTTAGGTTCTACAGTGGAGCTCCTTCAGTTACAAGAAGAATGAATATGATTAGCACACTAAACTTAGGCCTGTCACTTGGACTGGGGCTTTTTGCCCCCTTCTTTACAAAGCAGTTTTGACATGCTTCTTTAAACACACAAGCTTTGCATTCCCATGCTGGATGAATGCATGCCAGGAGGAAGCAGACTGCACATTCAAATCTCTTTATGTGCCTGAATCCCCAAATAAAAACAATTGCAAGCTCAAACTCAGCCATGCTGTCTCATTTCATATCCACGGATTAATTATTGCCCTAAAACCATCCAATGATCATTCAAAAAATCTGTCAAATTAACTACAGAGAATTTTGGTTCGTTTTTAAAGGAACATTTCTAGTGGTCATATCTAGCTGACAAATTCAATGTTATTTAAAGAAACTAAGAAAGAAAATAAAATTATTCTGTTTGAAAAGACCCTCTCTTTGATCAGCAATCTCCATTTTCTCCCTCTTCTATAATCTGAGCCGTCCCCAGTGTTGACCTATGGTGGCAATGCACCACTGCTAAGCAGCACTGCTGCTCCAGCGCATCTTTCCTCGTGGTGATATCTGTCTGAGGAAAGGTTGGGCTTCAGATCATTTGATCTATTCTCACATATACGTCTTTCCTTTGTATGTATCAAGGTATCTGTGGAAACTATAGGGAAATCTCTGTCAATACCTACGTGCACACACACTGACACACGTTATCAGAGCCCTTTGGTTCAAATGTCATTTTCCAGCCAAACTCAGGAAAGCTCTTGTTGGCCTGCTGCTCTGGGAAGGAGAAGATGAGGGGACTAAATTTGCGTGTTGGCACCAATAAATGGGACTGATAAGCATAAATCTGCGAATCTAATGCTGAGACCTGGACATTGTTCTACTCTCTGAGTGGCTGAAGGGTGAAAATGTTAAAATTTTTATGATTCAAACTGCACCTACAGAGAAGGAGATATTGTAGCTCTGTTACTTTCACAGCCAAATCCACACTGATATAAAAATTTGACAATGCATTTTTCTAACTGGTAATGTAAGCAAATAGATCTGAAAGTGAAAAGGGGCAAAATGAGTGACTTCAAGATGAGATTTGCAGACTGAGGTAATAGGCTTTATAAGGCAAATGCAGCTGGAAAATGAGCAAGTTATTAGGTTTGAAGTACTTTATTTGGCTGTGACATTAACCAAAGCTTTGAAAAAATTGTCACATACTTCAAGTACTGTTCAAAGTGTATATCATGTGAATACACCTTTAAAAGAGAGATGGTGAAAGTAGTTTTATGCTTTCTTACTTTATTTGCGAGCTTATGAATACTTACAGGCACTTCAAACACAAAAATCTCCTCTTTAGCAGTGCAAAATCCACAACAGATCTCCACAGCAAAATAGCTAAATACAAATAGTTTAAAGAAAAAAAAATCAGGAGGAAAACTTTTGCCCTCAGTGAAAGAGAATTTCCTAAGAAAGTGTTTCTGTTAATTATTTCTTGCAGCAGGTATTGCCTGCCAAGGTAATGCATTACTACACCATTTGGAAAAAACTACAGTTCTAATTAGATGAGCAAATAAGTGTTCATTTCAATTTATTAATATAGCTGCAGGCCTTGTTGCAATTTATCTCTCATTTCTGAGACCAGTGCATCGCAGGCTGGAAATCGTTGTGGTGAAGTAACTGGCTTTAATAAAGGATACAGGCAGTGAATTATTCATGTGGGGGGGGAGGGGAAGCCTTGATGCTTTCCACTCACTCCTTTAATTAACTGTGAGATGCTGATGGGCCCTATAGTATGCCCAAGCTTTCTAAGTTTATCTCCCTGTTAAAGTGAATTCTCTTGTAGCTGCAAAAATGTTGTGTTTATGAACAGCTTAATCCAGCAAATATCATCCTGACAAAGTAACTGCTCTACAGCTTTTTTTTTTTTTTTTGCTTTGCTTTTGTGTCAATCACATCACGATAACTCAAGCCTTCAATTTCAGCCCCTAAATAAGCTCAGCTGCCCCCTGCAAAAGTTATATAGCTTGTAACTTCTACAAAAGATTGCTTTATGGCTTCGATATTCAATGTTCTTTCTCCCCTGAAAGTGATGGATAGAAAACTCACTGATGAGGAATGTGCTATTCCCCAAGCACGTCCTCAGATCCCCAGGAGCGTGGGGTGGTAACTTCGCAGTATTTGGGTTTTTTTATGCTAAGGGTTGCACTAGGGCAGTACACTACCAGAACCAATGGTGAGGAGAAAATTCCTACCCTCACTGAGGTCCAGGTGATGAGTCCAAGCAAGATTTTTCAAACTCCTGGGAAGAAAATTGTGTAGTTTTGATTGTGCTTCATTCGACAGAACAGTTTCTGTGAGACAGTGTATATATAGTCATGTGTTGGATCTGGCTTCAAATCAGGAAAAATTTGAAAGAGTATAATTCAGGAAAACTTAACTAAGACATACAACCATAAAATTAAAGGATCATAGAATAGCAGGCTGGAAGGGGACCTCAAAGACCATCTGCTTCAACCTTACTTGGGTAAGATTGAAGATTAGCAAAAGATTGCAAAACATGCAAGATTACCAGATTGGCAAAAGCATGCTCTAGACAAGAACCCTGTCCAGCTGAATCTTTAAAAGTGTCCAGCATTGTGGAATTCACCGTTTCTCTGAGAAGATCATTCTGATGCTGATCGTTCTCATTGTGAAAATATACAAATAAGAATACATACAAAGTAATTGATATTTTCCTCTCAGTTTATTGGGCTCAACTTTTGTTTATTACTATCAGTTTGTAACTACTTAATGTTAATGATCTACAGAAGACCTTTTAAAGCCTTTGTTTGGTGTAACATCAAACAAACATTGCAAACTCATACCAAATGTAAGCACTCCAATTTTTTGTATGGGGGTATTTATGCTATTTATGTGGGTTTACTAATGTGCTTTAAAGGTTTCCTCTAGGGGCTCAATGATTTTAGTTTCTTAATGAAAAAAACAATAGTAAAAAAAAATTAAAAACATGTTTCCTCCTTATAACATATACAGAGTACTGCAGGAGAAATGCACTTCAGAGACATTTTCTTATGAGAAATAATCCAACAGTTTTTCTGTAGTCACATTAGCAACATGCTTAGATAATTGATTGTCCCTTATCTGACACATCTACAATGCTATTAGCGGTTACCAAGCAAGTAAAACATGTAGTGCACATGAACATTTATTGAGCAAATTTTTGTATTGCAATAGCAGTCTTCCTTTGACTTCCTCCATTTCTGAGCTAAAGAAAGAATCTGAGGGACATCTGATTCTACCATTTCTTTGTAGAAATTGAATCACTCTTTTTATAAATGAAGTACCACGTTAAAAGCTCAGTGAAGTATACAATGATGTATGTGAATTAGCATCACAACTTTAGTCAATAAAAATCAAAGTGGCTTTATGAAGGTATTGATGTTTTCAGCCCTTGCGAAGGTTGAATACATTTAAGCATTTACCCCTGGAGAGACTCTTGATCCAAATGAATCTATACACTTTGAAACCAGGTCATGGTCATGGTGGCAAACAAGCTTACATATACCAAACCAAATGTGGAACTTATACTAACCATACTGTCAAATTCATAGCAATGCAAGCGCTATTTTTAGTGCAACAAAATGGGGTTGAAAATAAAACACCTGATTGCAGTATACAGGCTGTATTTTAGTTCCATTTTCCATTTATTTTTGTAATTTCAGGTAAAGGCAGTGGCAGTAGAATGCAATTATAATAACATTTTCACATATTCCATCTGAAAAGAAGAGGGATGATTGTAATAAGAGATCTGTTATTTTCCCATTTTCCTTAGTAAGTAAAGCCTAGTTTGAAAGAGAAATTGGTTTTGTTTGCATTTTTTTTAATGCAAATGTTACTCAACATGTGCCAGATCCACTCCTGATGGCATCTGTGTAAACCTAGTGAAATTCCAGCAAAGCTTTCCCTGAGCAACAGCTTTGGTTTCAACAGAATGACTTGACATTGATGCTGATGTGCCAGGTCTAGCTGGCCCTGTGTGTCGGACGTTGTTAGCATGAAAGCAGTGCATGCTGTAGGTGCTGTTTATTTCCACAGAAATAACAACTGTGTGAAAAATAATACCTTATTTCTGGTTCAGTAATATAATGGAAATGGCCAGTATACAGGATTAGCTGCAGGACAGAGAACCTCATGTGTACAGTCGTAAGACGAGCAGGAAATACTGCAAAATTGCCTCAAATACATGGTTCAAATACATGCTGTATGCCTTAATCTGACAACTTAAAACCTTTTTCTCTCTCTACACTGCTCTGAAGAAGTTGACTGTACCCATGGGGTTAAAAGGTAATGTATTGCCTGTATGTCAGCATACAAAAGGGTAAACCTCCTTTGAAACCCTTTGCCTTTTTCTCCGAGAAAATAAAAACTTATAAATATCTCTTCAAACCCATCATGTTTAATAAATGTCATCTTGCCTGAGGGTGCTTGCAAGAGACAAACGTATATTAGAGGAACCTCGCAGAACTGTAAAACAAAATCCCTGTGTAGTTGGAACTAACAGATCTTTTTAAGCACATATGAAAAAAAGAATTGTAAATTAAAATGTCCTCCACAATGGTTTTTTTGTAGGTCTCTCCTTCTCTAAAGAATAGTGCGGCATTCAAGTGTGGGAATGTTTCTCTTAAACATGTGTAAATCACACATTTCGCCTCGCAGGCTGAGGCAGAACCATAGTGGCGGTGGGGGCGGGGAGGACCAAACACTGGTCAAGCAGTGTGTTAATGAAACATTTACACAAGCGGTTTATGTGGTAGTAATGAAAAAGGCCTCTTTCATCCCATCCTTTCATTACTTAGCACAATCTTTAAGAGGATTAGCTAAAAAAAAAAAAAAAAAAAGCGGGGGGAGGAGGGGGGGAGAATGTGCTTATCAGTTGATTCTCAGGGTCGGTGGTGCTGAGTTCTTAATAGATTGCCCCTGGGTTTGGGATTACTGCAGCGCAAGCTCTTTCAGGCGTCGCTACAGAACAGAAAGCAGTTTGTTTTTGCAGCATTCTCACCCTCGGATGAAGAGAGCTATTGACTTTGTGATGAAATGACACGGGACTCTAAGTTGCTGCGGACTGATCCCTTCTGTTGCTCCATCTTTCCCTTAAAGAATAAACTACACATTCATAATGATTTCTTTATGGTGGATGATGCAGATTGCATTGAGACATGCACTAATTCCTCAGCTAATATGATTAAAAGCTGCTGACACTGTAAGTTTAGGCACAGCGAGCAGCAGACTCTCACGAAATCCCTGAGCTAGGATTCACCTCTACAGGCAATTTACCCTGGAGCAAACTGGCTACAGCGCCTTGTGCAAATGTGGACATTTTAGTTCTGTTTGGATCAGGAATAATTTTGTACTGGGGCGGATTATGCTGGCTGATGTGTCTGCATATGGCTCCCCCCTTCCTGAATCAGTGCTTTGTGCTCAGTGCTGCTCTTCCATGTGGCTCCGAGCGCTTGGCCACTGCTCCCGTCACCGCCTTGGCCTCCTGCATGAGGACACCGTGGCGTCATTTGGGGGTCCTCACAAAAGTCTCACCTGTGCCAGCCTGACTTGTGAATAGACCTGTGAAGGCGTTTCCAGTTCAAATAAGAGAAAAGAAAAGGTGTCATTTGCCACGATGCTTCCAGCAGGGGCCCCGGGCATCCGTCTGCGGTTCCAGGGGCTGGCCGGCTGCTTCGGAGAGGTGGGAGGGCAGGTGAAGGTCCAGCAAGGTTTCACCCAATCCACCGATGTTCCAGGCATGCCGAGGAAGGAGAGATGAAGCGGAGGGGCTTTCCCAGATGTTTATTAGGGCACCAGGGAAGCGCTGGCACAGCATGTTACAGTTACAGATATACCAACACAAGGGGGTGGGGAGGATACAAACATCCTATGAGGTAGGAGTGAGGGGTTTGAATGTGCCGGGCTTTGTATAGGATTGCACAATACAGAGCCCTCCAGGGGGGAGAAACCAGATACTGGGGGGCAGGGGGGAGACAGCAGAGCCTGGCCATGAGAAAAAGCGAAACCTGGCCGTAGCACACTGCAACAGTCATTGGCCCATATAGCCTCTCTTAGTGATGCCAGGCAGCTCCGCAGCTGACACGGATGCGGTCCCCAGGCTGCCCCAGAACTCTGTGAGCACAGGCTGACCCTGACCCTCTGGCCAGGGCAACACCTGGCAGGACTCAGCTCAGGGAGAATGCTGCAGGAGAGGGCTCCTAACACAGCCCAGACAGCAGGAGCTGCCCTGGACTGGCCCGACGGGGCAGCTGCTCGCCTGGTCCTGTGTCTGGTTAGACGGCAGCTGATAAAGGCACACAGGTATTTGATGGGCTTGATTAGATCTTGTTATCTACTCATCCTGTCTTCCCAATGTTATCACCTGGTTACAAATCTTTCCCACTGGGTCAAGGAAATAAACCAGTGAGAGCAAAACGGGCAAAACTAGCTTACCAACTGCTCATGAAATTAATTTCTATTGTTACTATAATTATGCACTGTCACAAAGTGATTTTATTTTCCATCAGGGAAACAATGGCAGAGGAAGATGATCAGATATTCATCTTCAGTTGTCTGATATCTCACACTTGGTACCTTTAACTGTGGGAAGAGAATACTGGATGACAAGAGAGGTAAAGACTTCTACTGGTATTTCCATTTTTGATTGGAAATCGACAGAAATTAAAAAAAAATGAGAATCTTTAAACATGCTTTCCTACTGCCAGTTAGGAAATCAAACATTTTATTTTCTCTCTAACTCTTAATGATATTGTATGAGAACAATTTTCATCAACAACGAAACAAATTACAATTAATGATCTAGTTAAAAGCATGATTAAATAAGTGTCTTATTGAACTTAAAAAATCACAATGGACTCCCTGCATCTGGAACCAACAAATGAGATAGAACTGCTCCATAATTCATTAATTATCTGCCATTGTTGATAGTTTTGGAATTGGTTTGGACATATCAGCTGAAACAGACTTCAAGTATTTCAGTATTAAAATATACTCTCTTGCTTTTAAATCTTCACTTATTTTAGAGATTCTAGGCTTTTGGTTCCTGACAGAGAGGTAAAAAATTTAGCTGATTTTGTGAGGAAAATGGAGAAAATAAAAACACACTGTAAAAAACCATTTCCAGTTGACATTTTTTTCTGTTCTGTTTCTGATTTTGACATGAATATCTCTCCTTATTTGGCTTTTTGTCTGAATGGAGTTTCTAACTAAGAGCGTGCATCTGACAAATGATAACTATTTGAGCTAATTATTTTGCATCATTGAGGTTTTTCTTTTTATTCCACTCAAAATCTACATTTAGGAGAATATTATGGCACCATGGTTAAGTATTCAATAGTCCAAATGCACAGTCTTAGCTCTGTGCCATGAACATTTTTGATTATACTAGTCCTTAATTACAGAATTAGCCTTTGGAATTACTGAACAATTTTTCCTTCACTCTGTGTACAACATATGTTAAATCCCCCCCTACCCCAAATATTTTACAATTTTACAGTCCATTTATTTTAGTATGATAACAATTCTGTGTATTTTACTGAGTTGAATTCCAGACTGCAAGGTCTATCTGCCAATGGTTTTCCAAGAAGTTTGTAAGGTTTCTAAGACATACACCATAGCTATTGCTACACACACTCTGTAGAGGTGGATCAGGGCATAACCATGTCAAAGTAGCTGGAAAATTCCTCAGACTATGTCTTGGTTTCAAAGACA
>VYZT01061686.1:137473-232677 GCA_013400735.1 Pomatostomus ruficeps | reverse complement strand
CTTCCTTCCCTTCCTTCCTTCCTTCCTTCCTTCCTTCCTTCCTTCCTTCCTTCCTTCCTTCCTTCCTTCCTTCCTTCTCTTTTCTCCCCTCCATTATTCCCTTCTTTTTTTTTTCTCTTTGAAAATTATCTTGATGCTGACATTGCAGAAAGTAATGTCCAAATCTTTGAGAACCATGCTCTGTCTTTCCCAAGATTCTGGTCCCTCATTAAATCCCAACTCACACTATAGACAGAGATAAACTTTTCATCTTGAAGCCAGATTGGTGCCTCACTCTGATCTCTTTTACTGGAAACAGCTAGTTCATCCTTCAGATGCTTAGAAGCGTTCATCTCATTTTCAGTCTCAAATTATTCACACGATTTTATACGACGTCAGTTGCTTTTCTCTTCTGCCAGTGTTTACCTGCTTGAAATATTGCATATTGCATATTACCTGCCTGCATTTATTTTCCTATATTAGGCAAGACAAGTCAGCTTAACAGGTAGTTCTCCTCCCTTGGTTTTTGTTTGTTTGTTTAGGAATGTCCTATTGTAATTTAATTTTATTTCTTCAGGGGCAAATCTTCCTAAATCAGAAGAAGCCACCTGTCGCTGTTTGTCATTCAGGTAACACCATATTAATGAAACTGTAATCTAGAGGCACTGCTCCTCACTACATTGCAATTAAAATCCCCCTAAACCACTAATTGCAATTAGAATACCACTTTTCTATAACAACAGGCAGCCTATTAAGTGTTAAGACAGAGTTTGGAGGGAAGACAAACCAGCACATATCTTCAATTTTTAGCACAAAACTGGCTAAAGTTTGTGTTCAGATTTGTGTCCCATTTCAAACCAAACTTCAGGGCAACCAAATTCCCAGCACCATTATACAAGACATAAGCTACATCCATATATTTCCATTTTTTAATCAAAACCCATGTATACTGATGTCAGTGCAATGAGATTCCCCAGACACAGTGTCTGTACCCTTTACAAAGATCACAGTTGAAATGGGGTTACTGTGAGATTCACCTTTCATGCCATGGTGCCCAGGCACTTGTTTCTCCCTGTTTTGACTCGTGGTTTCATTCCTTTGCTCAGGTGTTGCTTCTATTTAGGGGTATGAAATTAGTTTGAGGAGAAAATATGCTGGAGCACGGTATAAATGAGAACAGTNTCCATTCCCCAGATGAGGTTTTGCTGCTGCCTCCCACCAGTCCTGCAGAGCTGCTGCATGATGCACATAAATCATGCCAAGAAGAGGTGAAGGCTGAACTGTGCTGGTGTTACTCCCACTCTGGTATCAGGCAAGAAATGCATGGGAATGAAAGGTGAGTATTTGGTGGGGCAGGAGCTCGTGCCGCAGCACCTTTCTGGATGGCACAGATGAGAAAGTCAGTGGAGCTGCTGCATTGTATCACAATAATGGGGGTCAGGATCCAGAGCAGCAGTACTGTATCTATTATTGGGAAATAACGGATACACACAAAGGAATAATCAGGCAGTGCTTTGCCCTGCAGATTTCTTACTGGTTTTGTGCATATTGAGATCAAAGGGCAGAACCTGCTTTTCAAGTGGTGTGCTGGGAAATGTATTGGGTTAGAGATTTGGGTCTGATGTGCACTGAAATCTCTAAGACAGATTTCAAAAGCTTGTATGATGAGCACTGCAGGTATGGGGAGTAAAAAGATTTGCAGTGTGGTCCCAAACATTCTAATTGCATGTCTAGTGCAGATCAAAAAATCGCTTGCAGAGTTGTTGTTAGTGTCATCTGTTACTTGACCAGCTGAAATGCAAATAGGTGAAGATCCTTCCTCAAACACAAATCCATAATTATTTTAAATGCTTAAAAGTTTTTCATGGGGTTTGTTCTCAGCCCATACCTGCAAGAAAAAGAAGTCATAGAACCATAAAATCACAAAATTATTTGGGTTGGAAGGGACCTTAAAGATCAACCAATTCCAAACCCCCTGCCATGGGCAGGGACCCCTTCCATAGACCAGATTGCTCAAAGTCCCATCCAATGTGGTCTTGAACACCTCCAGGGATGGGGCATCCAGAGCTTCTCTGGAAAACCTGTGCCAGTGCCTCAACACGTTCACAGTAAAGAATTTCTTCCTAAAATCTCATCTCCTAAAATCCCCTCTATCAGTTTAAAGTCATTCCCCCTTGTCCTATCACTAGCCATCACCATCTCCATCTCTAAAACATACTGTCCAGTGAAATGAGGGGACTTGCCAAGGTTTTGAACAGAAAAGAGTGAAAATTTACTGCTTTTGGGGCATTGCTAGAAGAAAAAATACAAAAAGCCCCTGAAACATCCTAACACAGCCAGCTATCCAGCATCCATCCACTCATCTATGCTGTGCAAAGGAGGAAATGGCACAGGCAGTGTTGAAAACACAAAATGTTCCTGTTAAAAAGGAGAATCTCATTGCTGAATTTAACTGCTTTGCTGTGTGCATAAAGGAGCTGAGAGTTGGTAGAGGATGGGACAAGACTGGTTGGGCATGGTAGGAATGATGTACAGATCTTTTCCATCATTAGCCAGGAGTCAATAATTATGCTTTAAGAACAAAAGCCTGAAACAAAGGCTGAGCAGTGCAGGGGTTTTGCAGGGGTTTATCATACTGAGTATCTTCACTGGTGTATTTCTGAGCCAGGGGAAAGCCTTTTATACAGCTGTGGCTGAGGCCTCACTTTATAACTGAACTTTAGATTTCATCAGTGATTTATCAGTGATAAATCGTGTGTCTCACAAGAAGTTCTGTTAAACCACTAAGCACTAGGAATTGCATCAGATCAGCAAACACGAACAAGAAGCAGAGTCTGTCCACAGAGCAGTGAATTATTTGGCAAGGGCTCAATGGCTTGGGGTGATTCCAGTGTTTTTAACAGCAGAGGAGCAGTGATGCTGCCGGCTTCCAGTCTGCACACCCCATCTATGCTCAGCACTTTACCCTGTCTGATCAGCCCCAACACTGCTTCAGTGCCCTTCACCCAGCTACAAAACCTGCCTTCATTATTTAGTATTGGCAAGAGAAAAACAATTCTCTGGAAAATAGCCAGTGGGGAGTGGGAATTTTTATGGCTGGC
Organism: Pomatostomus ruficeps; assembly: GCA_013400735.1. NCBI lineage: Eukaryota > Metazoa > Chordata > Aves > Passeriformes > Timaliidae > Pomatostomus > Pomatostomus ruficeps. The sequence continues at coordinate 229,597 of VYZT01061686.1, read as the reverse complement.
TGCAGAATATTTTTTTAAGCTCTTTATCATCCCTATTTATTGTCACCTCTTCACACCACTCTGGAGTCTGTCTGTTTGTCTCTCTGTTTACTTTAGGTATATTAATTGTGTGCCAAATAAATGTACATTTACCAAGGGGTGAGTCACAAACCATCTTCCTTGGCTGGCGTTTGCGGTGATCTGGCCCCTATCCAAAACATCGGTCCTGGCCCATTTACAGCATTGTGTGGCCGGCATTCAGATGCTCTGCAGGGCCCTTAATGCTGTTGGCCATGGCTCTCAGCAGCTCTCATCTCAATAATGCAGCCGAGCAGTGAGTCAAGAGGCCACCGACATGGTCTGTGCCTATCGTGAGGTTTTTTGGAGGACGTGGGCACTCAGACAAACCTCACTGAATTTCTGTACTTCCATAAGTTACAGCTGTGCAGTTGGGCCAGCATGTTCTGAGCTCCCTCTCTGCAAAACAGAAGAATTTAGCGTAAGGAAAGAATAGCAAAGCTAAATTTTCCATCTCACAATTAGGAATGTGCCTCAGGACAGGAGCAGATTTACCAGGGATGTGGAGATCACAGGGGCATTTCTGTGCTTCTCAGCATCAGCCAGTGTGGAATGCACCTCTGCATCCTACAGCATTGTCCCCTCCAGACACATGGAACCTGCACCCACCCTGTTGGGGTACAGCAGCACAGCTGATGGCAGGCTATTGGGCCTCCATAATTCAGCTGCATTTGTCTGTGTGTCTTTTCCTTGAGAGAGAGTCCTACAGTTACTGTTGATTCATTCCCCAAAGCAGTAATTTTTTCTTTATGTCGTTAGGGCTGCTATCTCTCAAAGGGACTCTAGTCCTCCTTCCCTCATGCAAACTTCTGACAGATGTTCAGGAGGGGAACAGGATGGTTCAGGAAGTCTTTGGGAAGGACAAAGGAGGATTTGCGTTCAGCAAATGCAAATTTGGGGGGAAAAGGAGGAGTATCTCAGAAAAGGTGATGGGAAAGCTTCTTTCAGGCTCAGCAAATCACTCACTGGAGCAAAGGGCTGCAGTTGCTCCAGAGGCAGTTCCACAGATGCTGAGTTTAGGGTATCCTCACTAAATCTACTTAAGAATACAGTAAGGTGGTAGTACTTCCAATTGTTTTGTACAACAGCAATACCCTCAGAGTTGTCTGATGTTTCTGACTTAATCAATAAAGGCCATTAGAAACTCACTTTTCTGCTAATACTACTCTGAGTACATCTTGTTGGGAGGTTTTTTTTATGACATTAAACGACACAGTGCATTGATTTCTTGTGAGAGATACAGCTTAGGGTTTTTGTCATTCCATCATATAAAACAATTTCCTTGCTACATTTCTAACTGCTGGAACTGAATATTCACTGTCAATGAAATACCTTACTAAGTTTTAATTTTTTTTTTAAAGAGAAGTGAAAACAAATGTCTTTAAAATATTTATATAGATATAGATTCAGATGGTAGGAGAATGTCTAGTCACCTTATTTATATGTGCATATATGTATATACATACATATATATTTATATAGCAAATACCACTATTGTTCAAATATTGTTCTTTAAAGGAAGTGGGTCCTAAATGTTCTCCTGAAAAGCATTCAACAGAGATTCCTGGGAGTGTTGTCTGGCTGACTATATATTGCATACAGTAAAGCATGGTACTTTTAAAACCTTTGTCCTTCCACAGCAAGTTGGACAGCATTTCTGAGAGGGTGAGTGCAGACCTCAGGACTCAAACAAACTATGCCAACAAGGCTTTGGGATCTGAAGTTGAGCTGTCAGGTTCTTAACATCTGTGTTTCTATTGTGGGGTTGACAACCTAGTCCACAAACCAGTGCAATACCTTAGGCCATCCCAAACTGAGTTTACTTCAAAGTCATGGGATGACAAAGTGGTTGATATTGGAAGGGACCTCTGCAGCTCATCTGGTCCAAGCCCCCTGCTTGAGCTGGACCACATAAAGCCAGTTGCCTGGGACTGTGACCAGATGACTTCTGAAATTCTCCAAGGACAGAGACTCCAGAAACTGTCTGGGCAACCTGTGCCACCACTTGGTCAACCTCCCAGTAAATAAAAAGGTTTCTTTCTTAGCAGTTTCCACATCCTATTGTCGGTTTGCTGAGCCCTGCAGCTCCTCACGCACTTAAAAACAGCAACAGTGTTGAATTTGAATGCCAGAGAAGACCATAAAAAAAGCGTTATGTTAAAGATTGTCAGGTCACTTAGAGAAGGATTCATCTCAGGCAGTTTTAGTCAGGCAGAACAGAGCCATTAGTTCCAAGCTGTCTCTAGGCAGTCCCGGTATTCCCCAGAAAGAGACCAGTATCTCTAGAGGGTGATGAATGCCACCAAAACAAGTGCCTCAGGGAACAACTTGCATTTCAGAGGTGCTCCAGTATTTCTGTTCTCATCATAACAGAAAGTGCCCTGCTGCTGAAACAAGACTGCTGGACTCAAGTGCTTTGGATGCCTCTCCTGGTTCAGAAGTGCTCATCCTCTGGCTGCTGCTGGGAACAGCGCTGGCACTGGTCACAGAGGGAAGATACTGACTCAAGTTTAGGCACTAGAGGGCTGAGTATCTTGCACTTGCTTCTTTAAAAAGAACCTGGGATCTCTGGATGATGGGTCAGTTTACTAAAATGGAAAACAGTATTATAACAGTGTTAGATTACAAAGAAGCCACATGTACTATGTGTACACAATGAAGCAGATGTAAACGTGCTTTTTCTCTCTGCTAGTCTTGTCCAGGCTACTTTGAACTTGATGCAACAGTGGATAAAAAGACAGTTGATTGTATTTAGCATGGACTTCAAATAAAGGTCTTTAGCAGAAGAGACTAAGGAAAACATGTATGATTGGAATATATTTTTCATACACCCTTTTCTGACTTGAAAAAGCAGTGAAGAGGAAAGGGGCAATACTTGCAGATGACACAAAAGCAGTGACAGGGCCAGAAGAGTCTAAGGAGGAAATCCAGGGCCACCTTCCAAAGCAAACGAACAACTGAACTATTGTCTGCGAAAACACAGATGAGAAAAATCAGAGGTAGAATACACAGGCTGGAGGCTCCAGCACATGGATGAATTCTGGAGGGTTTCAGAAAAAAAATTGGTTGGTCCCTGTGAACAACAGTTCAGCAAAATCATGCACTCAGTGAAGAACTGTGTATATGAAAACATATATATACATTGCTAGGATATTAAAACTGGATTTTAAGAATAGTACCACAAATAGCCTAATGTCACATGGCTGTGGTGGCAGGAGCTTGGTAAGAATGCAGTGACTGGTTCAGGGAATTTCAAATCAGACCTTCAGAGATTAGATTTCAGTGCCAAATTCATAGTAGTTTTTAAATTAAATAGAGCATAATAATAGAGAAGATTAGATCTAAATAAACAACTCATTTTATATTTAGAGAAATATAAAATCTTCAGAGTGGAAGAAGTCTCATACAGCACAGAAAATATTAGGAAGAATGCACTGGTGTGAGAGAGAGAGGAACAGTTACTTTAAAGAAAAGGTGACTAAAAAGGTGTTTTATGAAAGTGTATTACATCCTGAGTACTACAGAGATGGTAAATTCTTTACTCCCACACATAAAATCAAAACAAGAGCATCCGTTGCAATGGAAGGGCAGCGAGTTTCAAAATTATAAAAGGCAGATTTCTAAAGATAATTTAACCTGTAAAATTCACCACGACACAGTAATGTTAAGTTAAATTTAACCAAAGTTGAAAAAGGAATATTTATATTAACAGCAAACATAACCAGAGTCATGTTGGACTGGAGCTAATAGAAATCCTTCAGACTCTAAGGAAAAAAGCTTTATTTTTTGCCAGAAGTTCGGATAAGCCTTCTTCTATGAAGAAGTTGTTCCATAATTGGTCATGAAAGGTTTCTTACATTTTCCTGTGATTCACCAAAACATATAGTATTAGTCACTGTTGGAGAAAGACTACTGGATTATATGGACCATTGATCTGACCCAGCATGGCAATTTTTATGGTCCTGTGAGCAAAATCCAATGGATTTGCAAGGAAACCTTACAGAATAATAGCTTCAGTTTGAATTTTTCTTACTGCTAGAGAGGCCACAGAAAGAGCAACTAAATTCCTGGCAATGACATATCTCTGCAGGCAGGCGTGGTAGCAGTACAGGTATCTAATGCTTTTATGCCATTTGCTAAGGATTATACAGCAGTAATCTCTCCCATTAACACTTTGTCTTGTTCTGTGTTGAAGATTCCATAATATTTTCTTTCCCTCCACCCTCTCAAAATGTACCAAAACAAAAAATAAATACTGCATGCATGGACTAAAACTCAATAATGGAGATTAATTATCAAAGCATAGACCTACTGCTTATTAATCTCTCACAACTTTTCAAATCAGCCTATTCTCATGGAATTGTATCAATTGTGGGGTCCTTCCTTCCTTCCTTCCTTCCTTCCTTCCTTCCTTCCTTCCTTCCTTCCTTCCTTCATCTGCTCACTTCCATGACCCCACCTTGCACTGTTGGTCAGTAACCATCTGTAGTGTTCATTGGGTGTGAGATGAGATACTTATTAATCCATTTTCTTTCCATCTCAAGGAGACAGAGACACTTGTTTGACAGAATAGCATTTCTGAAAGCATCCTCACAAAAGGCAATAGCCAGCAGCTTTTAATTTTTTCTTCAGATTCTAAATGAAGCAAACCTGAGTTCTGTGGTCTATTCGTGGCACAAAGGCAATCAACAAGTTTGGTGGAAATTCCACTTGGGATGGTGTACGCTTGCCTTTTGTTAACCCTGCCAACTTTCAGAACAGTGCTGCCTATCAGCAGCTATGATGGGCCAGATCCAACTTAATTAGAAACATGTGGGCACACACTGGGCATCAAGGAAGAAGCAAGGAAACTTCTCCTGGAAAGCTGCATGGATGAAGGAGGATGTACTTGGCCCCAGACACAGAGATGGGCTGACACAGCGGGGTCAAACCATGACCACTGTGAGCCCAGCAACATTAAGCAGGAAATTCATGTGAACTGAACCTTGAGCCCTCTTTACTTTCCATGTAAGCACAGTCACAACGTGTTTATACTGAAACTTGGTAGAGATTCCTTCAAATTACACGTACTAGAGGTGAAGTTAATCCAGCCAATATATTGCTTGCAGCATTTCATTTTTTCTAAGTACCAGCTTTCCTTTTACAGGATCTCATAAAAACAAAACAATATGTTGCTCTCTTATAGATAACCTATGAGCGGCAGTCGTTGAAGTAGTCCCAGTGTCCAGAGCTACATTATATCTTTGATGTCTGGTTCTGCGGCACAAATATTTCTGCAGAGCAAGACATAATGAAAGTTTATGAGCTTGTTAAGGAACTGACTATTACAAAGAACCATGCTCATTTTGACTCTATTAGAAACACAAGAAAAATAATTTGTCACTTTCCTGTGACTAGAGGGATCTCAGGAAGAATCTCAGATAAGACATCAACACTGTCAGTGATTACTCAGCCTTTTTTCATTACAGTTTATAAAGCCCTGAATAAGAAACCCGTTTGTACTGGCATTCCAATCCTGCAAATGCAACTTTACAAGAGCCAGCTGTGGAAAGGACATTTATTTCCACATTTATTTAGAGATGAGGCAAGTGAATCATGGGTGATGGGTGACTTGCACAAGTTCATCGTAAAGGGGTTTTGGCACACTGTGCATGACAACATAACAATATTAATAATAATTCTAGTAAATAGAAACCCTGGGTTCCCCTACTGGACCATAGCTTGGAGATTTCTCCTATTCTTTCTCTGCTGTTTCTATTTGTTTTCTATTTTATTTTCCTAAACTGAGCATAACGTAGCTGAGAAAAAAATCTTTCCTTGGAATCTAAAAGCTTTTCAGACATATATGGCTACTGGATGATGTTCCTATCTGACTGGTATTTAATACATTTTTTCTGCTGTAATTGAGAACACAGTCATGCTGGAGGATAAATTTCACCAATGGCATTGCAACAGTTTGAGTGTTTTCTCCATTATGTGTCTTTACAAGAGAGATAACCTTTTGCTTATTGAAATATAATTGCATAGGTAGATAGTTGTTTTAAAAAAGAATTAACAATACTAGCAAACATTTTGCAGAGATTTTCCATAACAACCTGGTTTTATGTCAGCTTCTCTAGAGCACAGCATCATTTATACTACAAAATTAATTGAAAATTGAAAACTGAACAACAGGAGATCTTTACTTTTCTTATACCACATTCCTGGAATTATCTGCAGTATAGACACTCCATAGAAATGTCACTGATTTCTTTCTCAGCAATTATCCCACATCAATATTAGGATTCTCTCACACTCCCCCCACTCCATATATTGATATAGGAAGATATTGATATAGCTGTGATAACTGTGTATCAATAGATGGGGTGTTGTGCATTGGTAGATATTCAGAATGATCATAAAATAGGCAGGATGTGCCACTGCAATTATTTGTTGTCAACCGATTCTCTCCCCAAGGATATCATCAAATTAAATGAAGTATTAATATATTATTATTATTATTAAACTAAAACAGTGGTGTAAATTTGTTTTAGTTTACTACATTGGAGAACAGATCATGGCCTTCCATGTTCCTCTGTTCCAAGGTAGTTTGCACTCTACCACTGCTAAGTTTCGGCAAAATTATATTCAGAGCTGGACATAAAGCACTTCTGATCCCTGAGGCTGCCCTCAGGAGCAAACCTGTGTGCTACACTGAGAGCAGATCGGCAAGCACAGCCACAGGCACAGCCTCAGTCTCCTTTCGGGTGTGCAGGATGCTGGCACGGGTGCTGACTTTAGTCTGCCAGCAGGGAAGTCCAGAACAGACCCACATTTGACTTGGGTACACTGAAGGAACCTCCCCATGGATTGTAAGGATGGGGCCAGAGCAACATGATCCAAGGGAATGTTGTGGCTATGTGGGGGAGAGGATGGCTGTCTGCACCCTCTTGCCTAGTGGAGTTTAGCTGTGATTGATAGGCAGAGAGGCCAGAACTGCTGACTGTACCATGGCATGACTGCGCTGTGACAGCACCCACAGGGTCCACTTCTCAGTTCCCCAATACCGGTCCTGGTGTCTGACCTTCTGAAGACTCATCCTTTCATGGAGAGACCCTTCAATTTCTAGCATGAGCTCTTTGTCATCATTTTTCTGTGGCCGCCCCTTAAGTTAAGGTTCCAGCCACCATCCTCCTCATTAACTGCTCCCTTTGCACTGCGTCCTGCCCCCTCTGCTCACTGTAGTGCTGCCATTCCCAGTCTACCAGGACAGCAGCAATTCTTCCTCTTCCTCCGGTGAGAAGCCTTAGCAAAGATCTCTCTGCTGACAGCAGCAATGCTGCTTATGAGTTCTGTTTGGTAGAAAAGATCCTAAGGGACAGGTAATAGTTAAATGATTTTTATGGTTTTTTTATGATTTGGAGCTGACCTATTTCAGTAATGCAGGAAATATCCCTATTCCACAGAGAGCATCTCTGCTGCAACCAGCAACCAGTGAACCAGAAACTCTTTACTCTGCGGGGGGTGAGGCACTGGCACAGGTTGCCCAGAGAAGCTGTGGATGCCCCATCCCTGGAAGTGTTCAAGACCACATTGGATGGGTCTTTGAACAACCTGGTCTATGGAAGGGGTCCCTTCCCATAGCAGGGGGTTTCGAACTAGATGGCCTCTAAGGTCTGTCCCAGTTTGAGACAAATTTTGGGAAGAGACTCCTCTAAAAGGCAGAATTTCAGCCCCTCCCCCCAGACAAGGCTCAAAATGAAAATCTTCTTGGAGAGAAGTGAAAAAAAGAACTGTTTATTTGACAAGCAAAGTGCACGCAGGCACAAGGAAAAAAACTGAATAATACTAGACAGTAAACCTTCTCTGCTGTGGAGAAAGATGGTGGATTTTAGAGTCTCTCCTTTCTCTGGTTTAGCTCCTCCCGAAGGTTCGGCCTGGCTGGGCCGGGGTGTCCGGCAGCTCCTGGCGAGGGTCCCGCCGACTGTCTCCCCCAGAGATGGTCTGATTTTCCAGATGGGGAAAAAAACAAGCTGAACAGTCCAAAAAGATGGGAAAAAAACCAAAAGAAACTGCAATTCCAGTGAGAAAGGAAAAGGACAAAGAAAAACAAACCCTCTGTCCTACCTCACAGCCGGACAGACTACCAGGGGAACAAAACAAAATTTAAAAAAACTCGCGCTTTATCTCAAAGAGATAAAAACAAACCATGCCAGGTTTCTCCCTGCTAGCTCAAGGTTACAGGACCCATTCCTGGGCCTAAGCAGACAATAGGAAAAATACAGAGCAAAAAATCACCCCAAGACAAGGTGATTCTAACCCAAGGTCGCTTCTAACCCAAACCATTCTGTGATTCTCTGATGCAGAAGCAGAACCCAGGGAGAGCTCAGCCATGCCTAGGCAAAGCCTCTTTTGCTCCCAAAACCATACAGTGCAGCTTCACCTCCAGGCTGTTCACATGAGGCACCAGTCACCATGTGAGTAAGAGGTTTCTTACGTGGCCACGGTTCATTCCGCTCTCTGAGGGTATTTGACAGGGATGGGTCCCAATCCTTTGCAGTAGTGGTTTCCTCTCCTGGTCTAACATTATTCAGGATTGGCGATTAGCTGTCAGTAGGCTGTTCTGGGAGTTTGTTTTCCTTTGAGTCAGGCATCACTAATCAGACCTAGCACTTCCTCCCAGGTGTTATTAAACAGAAATCTATAATCCAGAATACATTGCAAATTTTAAGACTAATTAAATGTCATAATGTCAGCTAGGGTAAATAAAGCACAAAAGGAAAGAAATAAGCTCTGGGAGTGGAATGTGCTTTATTGAACACACATCCGGCACTCCGACCATTGCTGTCACTCAGGAAGACATCAGCCAGTAAACCTGATCAAAAAAATCCCCACTGAACTGATAAGGCAGAGCAACTCTTCAGGTGGCTTAGCTGTCACTTGAAAACCAGCTTGCAAGCCTGTGGGCTGACACTAGTGCTGGAAGGCAGTGAGGGTTTGAAGCTCACAAATGCAGTCTTCTCTGGACTTCAGAAGAATCAAGATCAGATCCTGAAAGCTCTCTACTACTCCCTTGTTTTCCCTTGCAAAGGAAAAGAAGCCTCTTCAGGTGTATTTCTTCCCTTTTTAAAAGATTTGCAAAAAATTCAGGCATAGTGAGTGATTTCTAACCCAGGTATGACTGCGTCATTTCAGTCACTGCAGAGCTGGAGTTTTAAAACTTGCCAATACAAAAGCTGAATTGTAGTGTGTATAAATACCCTATTTATTAAATTTCTTTTTCTTTCGGCTACCTGTTTGGTCTTAAAAAGAGAAAAGAAAAAAAAAACTTGCAAGAAGTAAATAGGTTGAGAAATCTTATTTAGTCATTCTTAGTTACAGAAACTACAGCTATATGTATCTTCAATCTGGCTTTTTCTGCCTCTCCTCATCTTAAAAATACCTTATGTGGTACTATAAATAATGAGCAGAAGGGAAAGTGATGCTTCATGCAGGACGGGAAAAGCAGCAGTTTAATCATGTTCAAACACAACTCTGGAGAATGAATGAATGTTCCTCCATGCATTTCCAGGCTTGAACAGGATAGACTGAGTCCATGGGGATTTGTGTTTCAGACCTTGGTGTCAGTATGCATTACTGTGGGCTTTGAAAGATGCTCTTAAAATGTTTCTAAATAACCAAATGGAGCAACCCTCTGCAGCGTGATAATCTGTGCTGTTACTAGCACAACTCCGGCAGCAGGGAAAGAGAGAAGGGAGCATAGCTCTCTCCCAGCTGTGCCCCAGAAATCCTTTGCCATAGTAAGCAATTAACATCGGGTTTAATCTTTCACAGTATCAGGAAGATAGATGACAGTGTAACATCTCCACGTGGTTTAGACGTGTGGTGCCTGCACTTCTTGCATCCAAAGAGGAGGGACAACTGCTTTTTGAAGTCAGCAGCCAAAACAAATGGCATTAAGGTATTGTGTAGGATTTCTCCATGCCTGGGTGACACAGTGGAAAGGGTCCCTGACACAGCTCAGCAGCTAAAGAATGTGCTCGGGCTTTGTCTAAACAACAGAGGAAGACGGGTTCACTTTTTCCTGTAATGAACATGAAGCATTAGGCATGTGGTACTAGATTCTGCTGCTGTTGTGCAAAAGGCACAGCCCTTGGAAGAAAAAAATCACAAAGATGCAGCACAAGGTATGATGTAAACTTTAATAAACTCTTCAGAAATCTCCTTTTTTTGCCTGCCTGCCTTTCAGTGACTGCATTTAAACTAGTGTTCTAAGGCCCTTTTATGCAAAAAAGACTTATTCCTAGGATGGCTCTTGTAAAATTCATGGATGGTCCAATTCCATGCCCTTATGACATGAGAGTAACATCCATTTGTATCAGTTTGGCACCATGTAAGTAGGTCGCACGATGACGATGAAGTTAAAATTAATTTTGCCTTTCTTTAAATGGTAATGGAACAGTTACCAAATGATTAAGGAAAACATTAGTGAGTACCATTTTAATTTATTTGAATGCATGTGTGTTTTGTATTGGTTTCGTTTGAGGGCATTTTTAAACAAATAGCACTGTCATTGTGAGCCTTAATTAGATAATAAATTAATAGATAAATGGATTAGAAAGTTCAGTATGGCTTTGACAATTGCTGCTAGCGGCATAAAAATGAGGTGCTTGGCATTAGCAATGCTAATAAATGGCCTAAGGAATGCACTTGGGAAGAATGATGATGTGGCAGCTGAGCGACGTGTGAGGACCGTGATCCTTCCTTTGCCCACACCTATTTTGGAAAACAAAGGTGCTCCTATGCTTTCTTAGGAAAGATAACAGTGGTGCTGATCTGGAAGGGTAAATATGTCAGTTCCCTTAGTGCACCTCAAAGCCTGCAGATTTAATGTGGGATTCATGAAAAATTCACTGAGCACACAAGACATCTTCAAGGGGTTAGGCTGCACAGCATTCAGTTCAGAGATCTGACAAGGAAAAAGGCTCAGTATGTGCCAAGTATATTCAGCAATGGGAAAACTGCCTAACAGGGAGGGAAGTCTGGATCCGTTGGGCTGGATACAAAGTTCATAAGAGTCATTAGGGTCTTTCTGAAAAAGAGTGATTTGGTGGATGTTGTGCAGCTTATTTAATTCCATGAGGCAGTAAATCAAGCCATATGGGTCTTGGTGCTGTTCAAAGAGGTAGTGGCAGTAACTCAGATAACAGACACAGAGTGCTGCAGGTTGGAAAGTGATGCAAATAATCACTGGCATGAGTTCAGGCTGAGTGTCAAATACCTGAAATTAGAAAGCTGAAGACCACTTTGGTATGGATTGAATGTTATGCAGCTTTGCCTGAAGACACAGTGTAACTTGGATTTGTTACTTTTGAGTTGATTGCCCCCCAGATATAACTGCCTACTTCAGGGGTGGCATTAGCCTGCAGCACTTGGTCACCACAATTAGAGCAAGTTCGCAGAACAGGTTGGAAGCCTGAATTATATTAAAGTCACTTTTAGATTCTCAACAGAGTACCAAAGAACGGCAACTTTCTGCAATAAACTGAACTGGAGGTAACAGTTCTGTACAGTATGGCAGAAATGTGACTATTACTGAAATATCTTCAGCATATAGAAAAAATACTTGTAAAGACTTTGTTCCTATTTTTTAATCTCTTCTGCTGGTCACCTGAAGCTTGACTTTTTACACAGATGATTTTCAAGGCAAAGTGAATTTCTTCAGCAATCAGATCAACCTTTGATAGAAATTAACTATGGTGACAAACATCTTTTGTTATACATTTCAGGAACATTCAGATACATGATTACTTTAATGGTAATATTTAGTACTTTGTGTAAAACATTATGTTGCTTTTGTTAATGAGAAGTACAGTTCCATCTCACTAAAGGCCATCTTGATAAAAACTGAGAAATGTTTTACCTCCTCAGCTATATCACTTTTCTAATCAGTCTACCTAGAATATAAATCTGCATTCAAAAAATATTGCAAATACTGTACAGCATATTGCATGGTCTACAGACCTTATCACTTGAGTAATTTAAAGTCTATCAGAGGTAAGCATATGATAATATGTGAGCATAGTGTCACACCTGATCTTAGGAAGGAAGAGGCAAAGAAGATGGAAATGGTCTTTTTCACCTCTAGTTTTCAATGCAGGAGACATTTGTCGTCTGTTAGGTTGTTTAGCAAGTTTCTAATTAGTATCTTTTTCAAGTCTCTTTCCTACTCAAAGGCCTCCCTTCCAATGAAAATCTAAAGGGGTTCAGAGACAGTAAATGCATTATGCATTACACTGGGTTGCTGCATAAGATCACATAATCCCAGTTCTCTGCCAGCCCCTTGCACATCTGTTGTGAACTTTAAAGTCCTGCAGCCATGTACAGTAGTGCTGAGGCCAACCATTAAACCACAGGAAAAGAGCCCTTGACAGACCTACTTCTGTTGGACTTGGTGCATGGGCATTATTTCAAAGGCTATATCACTGTATTTGTTGACATATTTATCCTGAGATTGTCAGAACAACAGGGAGAGTTCTCAGCCTTAGGACCCACTAGCAAAGCAGGTCATTTTAGGAAGCACTGTGGGTTTAAGCCGGGCTAAAAAGGAAAGAGAGCAGAGTCAGCAGGGAGAATGCAGCTGCCATTACACACTCAGGATCTTGAGAAACATGGAAATCACAGAATCACAGAATGGATTGCATTGGAAGGAACCTTTAAAGCTCATCTAGTCCAGCTTGATCAGGTTGCTTGGAGCCCCATCCAACCTGATGCTGAATGTTTCTAGGAATGGGGCATCCACCACCTCTCTAGACAATCTATACTAGTGTTTTACCACCCTCAGAATTAAAACTTTCTGTGTCCTGGTTTTGGATTTTAATTTCTTTTTGTTTCAAGTGTGTAGCTGGGATGGTCATTCATTTAGGCCGACTCTCCATCATCGTACTTCTGCTCCTATCTTGCACCTTCACTTCTGAGAGTTAAGCAGTGAACTGCTGCCAGGTGAGGAGGCTGTGGCCTGCCTTTCTGCAGGCTGCCTGCAAACTTTTACATAAAGCAATTGAGCTGGAAGAAAGGGGACTTGTCAAAAAAGCTGAGGAAATCTTTGATCAAAGGTTAGTCTCCAGAATCAAAATGACAGCAAGCTTCATGGGCTTTTTAAAAGGCAACAGAAACAACACTGGACCTCTTGTGAATAAATTGCTAGCACTGTTTCACACATAGCAATGGCTCTTGTGACTCCTGTTGAAATTTATCTTTAGTTAGGCTTGTGTTGCCTTGAAATGCCATAAGGAAGACGTTGGGATAGGCATTGTTCTCTTGCCATGTTTCAGACCTAAGTTCTCTTGCAGGCTGTGTAAATCAGCACGTATAATATAGCCACATATTGAGGTTATGAGTGCCACACATGGCAACAAGCTGAAATTTTTCAGAAAATTGTCTTCACATACTTCTGCAATTCCTTCCTCCCTCCTCTCTATCCCTGATCGCAGAAGGATGACTTGGAGCAATTTCCTGTTCTTGTAAGATCTCACCTTTTTTCCTACATACCTCGCTTTCTAGCACTAAAAATCACATCCTGGGGGAAGGATTTGCACTTTGCATTCAGCTGGTAAAACAGCCAGTTTTGTTTAGCACATTTTTGTTTGCTGTGAATCCCTGAATTGTACGTACCTGTTTCAAACACTGTGGAAAGAAAATGTTTCCATTCTGGAAAGGAATATTTGTTTGGCCTTGCAGATAGTTTAATGCATGCTGGTGTTCAGAATCTATTAAAAAAGAAAAAATAAAAGAGGGAAGAGGATGGGGAAACAAACAACAAAGAAACTAAAACCCTCTTCTTGTTATTTAAATCCCTGTTCATGCTTTGCAGTTTAATATTCTTTCTACAAGAGATTGACTCAGGACCCTAAATGAAGCTGATCGTAAAATACACATATTAAAATCTACATTTGGGTCAGACCAGTCTGTGTTCAGTTTGAAACACAGGACAGAGCACTGAAGCAGAATAATCATGGTTCACCCTGTAGGTCTTTTCCATTTCTAATGCCTCCAACTCTGTGAACCATCGACTAAGTATTCATGTTTGGGCCGTTCATACAGTTGTTGCTCTTTCAAACCTTCCCTCTTTGCTGCAGGCATCAACAACATTGTCCAGTTCACTGATCTTAAAACACTTTTTGTGCTTCAGGACTTGGCTTACGCTTAAGTTCACATATTCCCCCCTGTGCCAACAGAGCTGTGTCCCCAGCACTGCCATTTCTCTACAAGAACCCACTTCTTCAATGGGCCACCACCATGTGTTTTGATAGGTCTTGCTGAAGATTAAAACATCATGCTTTGTGACAAAATTGAACTGGAAAACCCTGAGCGTTAGGAACAAATTGTTTTGAGATATCTGAATAGGTCTTTTCAGATTTCGAGACTCGATCTAAGTTTTGGATGCATTAGGTGTATATATTCACATCCCTGTCAACTGTTTGGTATACAAGTCAGAAAGAGAAACTTCAGAAATGAGCATTCTCTTCAAGAACGTGCGAAATATTTTTGCTCCATATTTATAATAGGAAAGCCAAACAAATGCTTTGGAAAACAGTTGTTAAACTTGTGCCTAAACCTGGACAAGCAGTTAAGTTCCCAGCATTCTTTATCCATCTCTGTTACAATGCTTACTGGAAATCTGCACTCTCTGACCCAGAACTATTTAAACATCTTCCTGCAAACATCCCATTCCCTCATTTAGCCCTAATAGCAGACCTCACCTATTCTGCAAATAAACACAGGTCTCAGTGTTCCAAGGGAACCTTTATACCTAATATAATCATTTGCCATGTGGACACTTGGTTCAGGTTGGAATATGCTGAGTTTTGGAACAGATGCAGGATGAGTATTTTCTGTGCAGCAAACACAGGTCTGGGAACTGGTGCTGAGCTGACAACTCTGAAAATTGATGATTTGTCTTAATACACAAAATAGGACAAGTTTTGACATGAGATAGTGATGGACTAGGAGACACCATCTTAATCTTTTGGGTCCCATGGAGAGGTGATAATTTCAGGTCATCCTCCCTAGACGCAGACTTGCAGATGGGGATCAGGAGGGGGTTCAGGTCCTACCAGGCTGTTACCTTTCCAATCACATTGTGTTCACATTCAATTGTCCCAACCAGCCAACCAAACCTCCTAGGAACAACAGTATGGGCACACAGTCCCCTGACTCTCCAAAAGAGCCTGGGAATGTGGGTGTCCTGCCCTGCATGTCTCACATTGTGTCCTTCCAGAAGGATTAGTTGCTGTATTATTTTGATAAATGAGGCAAGGCAGGGTGAGGGCATGGGCTTTTTCGAGTTGAGATGCGGCTAGAAAGGGAAAAGATAAACTTGTAGCTCTTACGGATTAACTTCTGGTTTCTAAGAATAACATAGATAAGGCAGTCTCAATTAGATGGAGCTTAAAATCACATATAACGAATCTGAGACAGAAGAGACTGCTATATCTGAAAGAGAAGTCACCATTGTTCTTTAGATAAGCTCCCAGATTTTCAGATGAGAAAAAATAAATATTGCAAAAAAAAGGGTTTCTCTACTTAACCTTCCCAACCAAACCCAAATTGCCTACCATCCAAAAAACAAGGCAGCCCAAACACAGGAATGGTTTTACCACAAAACCTTCTACTTATTCTTCTAGATGTTTTTTTTAAAAAAACTGTGTTAAAAGCCAGCCTTCTCCTTACATTTGGGACAGCTTTGGAATGGTTTCCACTTTCTTAACAAAACTAAAGGCTCAACCAAAAATTTGAAAGTAAGGCAATCTTTGATAACACAAACAGGCAGAGATGTCTCACCCCAGACAGTCTGCACAAAAACTATGTCTGCTTTTTATCTGTCATGGAAGCAGTTTATTTTTATAAATGCTAGAATTCACCCACAAAAACAAAGCAGGGCAGCATTTCATCATGACTCTGTTTCCTCAAAGGTATTTCCTACAAGGTCTTGGATTCACTTTCTATATGATAAGCAGCTATGGCTGTGCAATTACAAGTGAGCAGGTACCAGTTCCAAAGGTCACCCTGACAGACTGCATGTCCCTTGCACAGCTGCTTCTGTTTAATATCCTTAATAAAGGCAGAGAGACATTTGATTTTCATCAAGGTTTTAAGAAACACCATATCTACAGAGGCCGGACATTTTCCTTCACACTTCATCAGGAAACTTTTCGAGATGGAAATGCAGGACTGAGCAGTTTATCACAAAGATGACCTGATTTTAGCAAGCCTTGGAGAGGTCACAGGCTTCCCACTGCCACTGCAGCATTTTATCCTCAAATACAGCAGAAGTCAGCTAGTGTACATCTTCTGGGCTATATTTTGAGTCAGTTGTAGGGTTTTTTATTATTTTCATAATTCTTACTACAAGTTTAAGACAAAAGTGTGTATGTTTGTGGAGGGGAGGGATGGCTCATTTCTTCTTCTTCTTTTTTTTTTTTTTTTTTTTTTTTTTTTTTTTTTTTTTTTTAAATTTAAACTGCTTCTTTATAAAGGTCACTCAAATCCAGAGTAAAAGAGGATTAATTACTAAGAGCCATAATTTAGAGACAAATTACCCTCTTGATATTTTGGCTGTGCAGGATACACCATGTAAAAGCTATCTATCTGACAGAATGACACAGATGACTGCAACCTACAGTTGTGTTGAGCATCGCTGTGTTTCATGTCCCCTGAAGAATGATGAGCAGTTTAATATATTAATAAGAAAAGGTATAAAAATAGTGCTATACTTCTACGCAACTTTTCTCATCCAAAGAAGCCAGGTTGTTTTTCTCTTAATCCAACTCATCAAAGAGTTCTTCTACAGGGATACACATTGATATCAGTGGAGTTGTTCACAGAATAAATGCACCTCTGCATGAACACAGCCAACAGAAACTGAGATACTTTGGTTTCCAACCCCTTCTTTCACTGGGTCTCATTAAATAGTGCCTTATGCTATTAGTAATTCAATTAAAATCAATAAGAATAGTCCATGTGGAAAATGACCTTTGGTAATCAGCTCTGTCAAGGCGTGATACACATTTTGCTCAGATGCTCACACTTGTCACTGCCCGACTTCAAGCTAAGAATTGCAGAAATGTGCCTCCCTCCCAAGCCTTTATTCAGCAAAATACATAGGTGCCTTGAAAGATCCGAATCTCAGCCTGGCTTGTACTCCTCTAGAGACCTGACAAACCTGAGGGCTTGTATGTGTCATGCAGCAGTGCCTCAGGGTTCTGTGATGGCTCTAGTCTGTGCTGGCAAGTCTCCTTAGTCTTTGGCAATCCTAAAGAGGTTTTTTAAGGTCAGAGACACACCATGGAAAGGTGGCTATGGGGAAGCAGCCCATTTGTATCTATGCAACTTTTTAATTTCCGGAGCTGACCTGTCTGAAGCCAGCTGTGTGTGTCTCCAGCTCCTGAGAGTCTCACAGACAATTTCTAAGCCTACTCCATCAATTTTACGTTGTAGCTACACATTTTTGTCATGTGGTTTATAAATACATATGGATTTCCTATAGCAGATTTTTCTACCTACATGTCGTTTTATAAAGACCATGTTTTTTGTAACACACTTATTAGATAATATCTCTCTTCAGAGGTCAGTCATAAATATACTCATTCCACTTTATTTTTCATAGTGGTTTCTGCTTGATTTCTGCTAAGTTCAGACTCTGGGACAATCTCAGATGCTCACTGTACTATTGCTCCACTCTCCTAAAACCCCACCTGCAGTGCTGCATCCAGCTCTGGGCCCCTCAATATAAGAAGGACCTGTTGGAGCAGGTCCAGACTAAGCCAAGAAGATGCTCAGAGGGTTGGACCACCTCTGCTGTAGAGACAGGATGAGAGAGTTGTGGTTGTTCAGCCTGGAGAAGAGAAGACTCCAGGAGACTTTAGGGCTCTTTCCAATGCCTAAAGGGACTTCAAAGGAACTGGAGAGGGATTTTTGACAAGGACACAGAGTGACAGGACACAAGGTAATGGCTTAGACTGACAGAGGGCAGCTTTAGACAACATATTAGGAAGCAATTCCTCACAGTGAGGGTAGTGAGGCACTGGCACAGGCTGCCCAGAGAAGCTGTGACTGCTCCATCAAAGCTAGGAAGTGTTCAAGGCCAGGTTGGATGGGTTCCTGAGCAACCTGATCTAGTGGAAAGTGTCCCTGCCCATGGCAGAGGGGTTGGAACTGGATGGTCTTTACGGTCCCTTCCAACACAAATCATTCTATGATTTTATGATGCTATTGCCAAGTTGCAGTCTTTTAAGAAAGAACTAAAATAGCTGTTGAAAAAGTTCATACGAGTCTTTTATGGAAAGAAAAAATAATGAGAAAAATTTGTCAGATAGGAAGAGTTTGGGTATACAAAACACCTGGCTAGACATTAATCAATGTAGTGTCTTCTTTAACACTTTCCATGCTTTCATTTGGAAATAATATACAATTCTGCTTGCTATTTCAAGGCAGTTAATTAGCATTCATAGATTTATAAATAGGGTTTTGCTGAGTAGCTGATAAGCTGGTATTATTAGTGTTCATTTCACTCTACTTCTAGTCCCTTTTGAGATGAAGGCAGGTTTTATTAAAACAGACCTTTCACAAAACACATCTATTCATTGCAGATTTCTATTAAACACCAAGGTGTGGGGGGCAGATTGGTTTCATTTTCTTTCTTTTCAGTCTTGATGCCACTTTTTAAAATAATACTGAAGTTTCTTAAGGAAATGGGGTGATCAACTGAATAGAGCCCTTTGGTGGGAATCAAGGGAAGTGGTGTGCTCTTATCTGACACGCTGGAAGATTTTGGGCTGGTAGCTTTATTGCTCATCTGTTTCTCTCCTCTAAGAAGCAAACTTGCTTCCGTCAATCAGTTTGTCAGATATACTGTGCTGCTGGACAGATTTGGAAATTGAGTTTGGATTTTTAGTTTCTTGCAGTGATTCCTAAGGCCTTGGTGAACAGGTGGCAGAAGAAGACGCTATTATTCAGAAACTGTTCTAATCAGTTCTAGAGATTTGCATAATGCAACAGGGATTTGCAAAAAAACTTCAGGCTCAAGGGCATGTGCTTATCACTTGCCAGGGATCTGAAGGGAGAAATTCCTGCCTACACAGCAATGTGCAATGTGCTGGATGTATCATTGCTGCATGAATTTTAGCACTGGCTGTGGTAAAAGAGACTGCTAAATTAATGAACAAATGAGATTGGGAAAATGGAATGGTTTGAAAAGCACTGTTCCAAAAACTATAATCCCAGTTCCATCAGTCCAGTTTTCCACTACATGGTTTAAAAACCACCTTTTACCATTGGGAAGGATAAAATGGGAAGTGTGAAGAAGACATTCATTAATCCATCTCTTGGCTGACTCCACAGCATCCCAGCAACACCAAGTAAGAAAGAAGAATGGATCATAAAACTTTCTCTGTTCCTCCAACTGACCTTTGCCCACAACAAAAGCAGACCTTGAATTCTGTTTACTTTTTTAAAAAAGCAAGAATTTTCACAATGGTTGGCCATGGAATTTTGATATTATTTTAAATATACCTATTTCTTGAGGAAACGCAGAAGTTAATGACTTAAAGAGCTGTTTTCACAGTTACGGAAAATTCATGCTTGTTTGGGATTTAAACTAGTATTTTCTGTATAATCAGACACAACTGCTTTCTCTACATAAAATGTCACCCCTTCCATTTTCCACCTAGCATTAACAAAAGCAGCAGATATGCCTGTTGCTGTGGAGATTTTGAGCCACAGACCAATATCAGTTCTTCTACCTGACTTAACTCACAAGTTACAGCAGCTGAAGGGTTTTTCCCATGAAACATTTTCTGAACATACATGTGTTTTTTGAGTAAACCGGATGGAAAATCATTTGCACAGCTATGCTTTCTCATCCTGTGGGTCCAATGGTCAAGTTCATCACCATTATTTCATCAGTTCTCTTTCTATATATCTTATTTTGAAATGCCATACAAAACCTTCACATCTTTTTGTCTCTTCCCCATATCCTGTAAGTTTTCTCTATTACCTCCTGGTGGTCTTTCCCACTCTGCTTACAGCAGATTTAACTTCTAGTGACACTGCAATTTGTGTTTTCTGACTTCAGTTCCTCATTTGTTCCAAGTAGTCCAAACAGCCTTTGCTTCTCTTGCCTATGTTTACATGCTCATGTGGATGTCATCAGTGATAGGGTACAGCAAAGCTCAGAAATTAAATTTACATACAAAGTGCAGATCTGTCCATAAATGGACACATTCAGATTGCTGACCTTATATTTTTATCTGTGTTGCTTGATACCTCCGTTAGATTTTCTTATGCTTTAAATAACAGGTTTATTTCATGTAATTCACATCAGGTTTTCACAAGTTTGTATTACTGGATGTCAGTGCTTCCCACCAAAAATAGGGCGATGTAGATAAATCTGTTTGGTGCTCTACTACCAGAGGAGCTTTAAATGATTATGTTACCAATACAGTTATAAAATCCATGTTGCAGTAGAAAGCTATTTCTCAAAATAAGCCAGCTAACATCTGTATGCCATTTCAGACCTTGAAATATCAACCTAGTGGCAAATTTTTGTAGGTGCGATAATCTGACTAGTTAGTCAAGAAAACACAGGCACAGGTAGAATCTTTTATTAGAAGTGATATCCTTGGAAAAAGCAGACAAGCTTTCTTCCAATCTGAAACAGAAGCAGCAGACTTTGCAGCAAAGTGCAAGTTTAAAGAAATTGTTAAGAACTTATAACAGAGCTTGTATGTGTGTATATACTTTGGCAGGGTAAATGGCACAGAATAATGGCTATCTGAACCCTTTTGTCTGTGTGTGTGCATGTGTGAGTGAGAGAGAACCTTTAATATTCACACCAGAATGACCATTTTTATTCTGAAGTAGCTTTCTTGCTCCCCAATTCCAGAGACTCATCTTTCACTGACAGGATGGCAGAAATACTCAAATAGCATCAGGTGCTGGTTAAGCTGCCTTTGGAGACACACATAATAAAAGTCACGAGCATCTAACAAAAAGGAAATGTCATGCCTTTTCACATTTATCTTTGCATCAGCTTCAGCAATGAAACATAAATTGAAAGAAAAAGATAAAAAAGAAAAACCAGAAGACAGCACAGTTATTGTGGATCAGTAGACAGATCCAAGCAGAAGTGCCTTTGAAATAGCCTTAGATAAAGAATGCCTTCAGGAACCTTCAGATGCAGAACAGTTTGTCAACAGCACCTTTACCTACTCATGGCTAGAATCCCAAATGTAAATGAGTTTTACTGTAGCTTCTGTATAAACTGAGCTGTGACAGGGAGAAATGAGCTTTTGTTTATCTTAAAGCATCTCCAAATGTGTGTTGTTTCCCCATGGGCATGTGCTGGCTTAGTTTATGCCCAAAGGCACAGGATAGACAGTAGCTTTTTTTCAGCCAAGAACACTAAAAATACAACTCATCCTTTCTGTACAAAGTCTTTGTGCAGATAACTCTTGATAGTTTAAGATTTATTTTGAAATAATCACTGTTTATGATTATGTCTGTCAAAAATTTCAAGCATTGCCTATTAGGCATACCTTTTATTGTTTGATTATAGAAATAAACACACCAAAATCCACTTACTGTCTTCACCACAAGGTCTTGGTTCTCTGCATCTATGAAAAAAATCAACTCCAAAATAACAGAAAAAACCCCTGATGTGCTCTGTGTCAGGGCCTCTCACTTGATGACTTCAGCATTTCCGTTTATGAAAGGAAAGGTGAATTTTGGTTCTTTCCTCTAAGGGCTAAGGTCTGAAAATTGTGGCTTTTATGCATAGTTAATCACATATAACAAGAAACCTAGTGAAATTTGGGAAATCTGGTCCCAAACAGTTCAGGTGAAATCCAGTCTATACACTAAAAGTCCCCCAAATTTTGCTTTTTGTGTATGGAAGTGGAAGTGGAAGAAGGTAGATGTCCTTGCAGATAAGCAGAGGAAGTTCTAATCAACCTATCATATGGAATCCCTTCCCACCTGGACAGGGCACAGGAAGCTCAAGTGTCGCCTATGTGTTTTCCTACATTAATTTCTTTAAGTCTTCCAGTGCAACTAATAGGAAACATTTGAATGTCGGTCTTTCAGGCCATCTTGTGACAATGAGTGTGTGATGATAACACTGATCTCTTCTAAAATAATTTAGGAATTGGAACCTTTCCCCAAGAAGTGGGAAGCCTTGATTCTAGGCTCCACTAAGTTTAGTTGGTATTAGTTACTTTTTGGCCTTTTGAGAATTTAAGGGGGCTCTTTATCTCAGCAAGGTTATGCAACAGAAAGGCTTCTCTCTCTGATAATACTCTTTTTAATCTTAAAAATCAGGGAACCAGCCAGTTAAGTAGCAAGACACTTAGTGAGCACAAAAGCCTACACAACCGGGCAGCCCCTAGAAGTGATCAAGTTTGCTTACCATCCAGGACCTCAGGAATCTCCCCAGAATCATTTACATTCATTTTGCTGTCTCCTTTGATTTTTACACTTTATAAACCCAAGGCAACTGATCATAGATATATAGAATCAAAATCATACACTTTGAAAAGCTTTTTCTATTTCTAGACTTTCCAAGGCTGGTTTTTTTTTTTTTCATGTTTGTTCTTGTGTTGTTTTTTTGTAAATTAAAAGCATCACTTGAAAAATTGTCCAAGAGAAAAAAGAGTCTCTTTTCTGTGCATGTAAGTGCTGCTCAACCAAAATTTAAAAGAATATGGGGAAAACATAGCTCATATGAATGCATGCACAGATAGCCAAAAGGTAAAAATCAGGACAAAACTGAAGTGAGAGTGGCTCATAAAGGGTGGTGGAACTGCTGTAATGTCTGCAGAAGTGCCTCAAGTGCTGTTTAGTCAGAGCTTCTCCACTCGTAGGCATCTGGCCAACACACATGTGGATTGATGAAAGGCAGCTGGGTCTGCACGCTGCTTACAGATCAGGGTCTTTAGTTCAAAAAGAATCATAAGAAAGAAAATAGCTGTAGAAACTATTGAATAGTGTGCAGAAGGTCAAGCCTACCAAAGAGGTCAGGCAGGTAATCATCAAAATTAGAGATAAAAGAGAGCACGATCTTACATAGTCTGCTCACCAGCCTCCTGAGGAGTGTTCCTTGCAGTGTAACAGAAGTACATCTGAGAGTGGGTGTTGTTAACTCTGAAACTCTGGATCAGGCTGACCAGACTAATTGATCGGGAATTTAAAGTTAGACTTGTTACAGCAGGGATTCTATGCTATAGTGAATAACCACCTCAGAGATGGACAAAATAATCAATAAGGGCTCTTTGTCACCCAAAATATAAGGATTTCTCTTCTCCCATTAGCATTTTACCATTATTAAAATCACTACATTTAAAAAGGAAAAGCAGGGGATATTTCATCACAAGCATGCAAACCTACCTGTTACATGTTAGTTTTGGGGCAAATAGACTGAGGAAAATCATTACCTATAATTTGGGATGCACATAGCAAGCACTGTTTCAACAGTCAGGAAAAATAAGGTGTCTTGGTCATCTTGCTTCCTTGCCTAGTTTTGGTTACTGTACAGTATCAGAAAGAGTTTTCCCCCTATACCATTGGATGTAATTAACTGTTTTATGGGAGCACTGCATAGCTGCAATTACCTAGTGATGGGGAAGGGATAAGTAAATGACATGGACCAGTAGTGTGTTCTGTTCTGGGAAAACCAGAAGCACATTTTCATGTGGGCTCAGGTGCCTTATTTCCAAGCACTGAATTATTTTCTAATACTGCTCTCATCTTTTCAAAAGAGCTTTTTTTCTTGAATATGAATTAATTCCTTTAAATATCAGTCCTGTGACTATCACTCTGAAAAACAGACAGAGGCTGAGAGAAATGAGAGATAAAGAGCTCATTCAGTGAATGAAACCAGGTACTCTTTTCTCTGTATTTATCTTTACTGCTTATAGCCACTCTTCTCTGAACTACTGGAATTTTTAAAAAATTCTGATGTGCCTGCAATGTGTTTTGAATTATCACTACCTTCCCTCTATCCAGAAAATCTTCATTTAAGTCCAGTCTTTTTATAGCCACTTGAAAAATTTCATCTTTTTCACTGAGCAGGGAACTGAACAAAAGTCAAAGTAAAGTTTCTTATAGGGCAAAAGTCAGTAAAGCAATGATTGAGGTATTTAAATTGCACCTTCAAAGATATTAATCACTGCTTTGGAGGAAAAAAGAAAACAGTAACATCAATGGTGTCTCTAAAACTTTCTGAAATTTTACTATTACATTGCCAGTTGTTTTGTTGTCTGCTGAAAGACATAAATCATTTTGGAGTAAAAAGGATTACTCCCATATTTTAGGACTTGAAATGCCACTCAAAAACCTGAAAAATTTTCTTGATCCATTTCTTTTCTTCTTGTGGGTGGCTGTTAGTGTTTAGTTTCTAAGTTGTTCTAAGACTGAAACAAACGTAAAGCAAATCACAACTTTTGGTCAAACACCATGTTTTCCTGGCACAACATGGTCATATTCCTTCATTACCAACTTGGACAATACCATGAAATGGCAATCTTTCCCAGGAGAGAAGAGCATCCTCTAACAGATGGATAGCCTCAGACACAGATACATTTGCCTCAGCAAAAATTCAGAAATTTTTCTGGGAAAACAAAGCTGAAGTGCAAGTTTACAAGGTGAAATTTTGGAACAGAGCAGTGAAGGGTGCCCATGTTCTTAGCAGCTTTTTCGGTAAGTGTGTGATCTCCACTTGGACCCCTAGAAACTAGAACACTTGTCCTGCCTGCAGATTGTAGTGATGGGACACTCTCAGCCTCTCCCTGCCTACAGAACATTGTGAACTGCTCTCCTCCACAGTAATTACAGCTACTTGAGCACAACTTCCTCACTCATACAGCTTGCATTGCGAGAACACCTAACGGCTAAACACGAGATCAAAGTCCTGCAGTTTTGCATGCTTCACATGCACCCAAGGAGAAGGAGTCCATGTCTTGAAAAGCCTGCAGAATAAATAGACAAAACTGATTGAAATTACTAGAAGATGCAGGATAGGTCTGGTTTTTAATGAGCTGTGCCAAGCCCAGGGTACGTGCAAGATTCAAATGCATTCCTGGGGGAGCATGAGGTGGATGCCAAATGAGAGCCTGACACATAAGGATCAGATCAGACAGGTCTGAAGAGTTCTTCCCCAGGTTACAGAGTGGGGAGTTACTCTCAGAGTAAACTGGAAAGGAATTACACCCACTATCAACCTGGGTACAGACATCCAGCTGTAGAGGTGCTGCAGGCTGCACATGGCAGCACAGCCCTGAACAGAGTGTCAGCAGGGGTGCAGCCCCTTGAGCACAGCACCATGCTCTGCTGCTGGTGTCTGGAGCATGTGGACCAAGTCTCAGCATCATCCTGGAGAAGTCAACCTGCTTCCCCTTCTGCAGGAGCCTCACACGTTCCAGTGTCTGAAAGTCCAGAGCCCCAGGGCTAGCTCACAGACAGTGTGATGGAAAATAACCTTTCTTCTTAATCAGATCCCTTTAAAAGTTGATCTAAGCAAAGTCTTTTAGTACAAATTGCCTTGATCTCTTTCTCAGCTGAAGAAAGAAAATTATCCTCTGAACCATGACTCCTAGATGTTGCAGGGAAGCTTTCTTTGAAATCATGCACTGCAAAAAAAGTCCTCCAAAAATAAGGGAGTTTGGCTAGAATATAAGAATTAACAGTGACTGGAAAACAGCTCCCATACAACTTTAAGGATCCAAGCATCCAATGCTCGTGGGGATAAAGACTGGGATTGGGAGGAAACTGCCCCAGTGAGAAGCTGAGCAAGTTAATTAGTTCTGTGCAGTGCAGAAATCCAAAGTCAACAGTAATCTTAACAGTAATCAAAACAGATACAATCTCTTTATTCAGGCAACATTCCTGTCACCCCAAATTTCCTCTCCAGAACACTTATGCATACACAGGTAAGGTCTCACTGCAGTATACTATTATTATCCCTTTGCCAGGCTCCCAAGACCTGCAGCTCTGTGTTTTCTTTGGACTGTACTTACACTGGCAGACTATGTTTTTTCCCAAGAGAAGCATAAAATATCCTTGCATCAGAGTTCTCCTTCACTGAAACTTTTATCTACAGCTGCCTGTGTGTTCAATCTCTAATTCCATTGCTACTGTACAGCACTTTTGTCTATGAGCTTGGGAGGGAAGTGTCAACTCTGCACATATGATGGGGTAATTATGGATTAGGTATTATGGAGCAACCCGAACTGTCACTGCCAAAAGCATCTCAGTGAGATTGCCTCACCTTCAGGCAGATTCTGGACATTAAGCCCAGGGTTCATGGCACTTTCACTTATGCAAATGTAAGGATCACCAAGGCTCCCTGTATAGTCAGTGAAGAGAAATGAAACATTCTAGCTCAAACTGGAGACAGAAAAAGTGGCCTCTGGAAGACAAAGGTTGTATTTCCCCTGACTGCAGGGACACCTTATAGTGACTATGCTGCACAATGTCACCTTATCCTGTTTCCCCAAGCAAGTCCTAATTTGTGATTGTCAGCTTAACAGGTGGAAATACACATTTTCTTCCTTAACAGCATAGTTTCCCTCATCATATACTATCATACATACGTGTCTTAGAACCCATCTCCAGTGGCCAGGACAGCTGCAGAACGTATCACTGATCATGAGCTGAACCTGTGGATTTTTTGGTGCTTTGGCTGTAGGATGAATTGGTTTTACTGCCTGGTAGGTGGGCTCTAATATCATGTGATTTTGGTTGGTTTTTAGAACTCCATAATTTTGTCTCCTCTGGCATTACTTAAAAGTTAATTTTAGAAAATTACTGCCAACCACCCTGCAAGACATTTGTGTAAATTTTATTTGCTGGGGCAGGTGAAAAAGCTTTGCAGTGGCCCATGTATAATAACTCTTTCCTGCTGGGGTAACAGGAGCATGAACAAGTTCTTTGCCTTGACCAAGCCTGTCAGGAAACATTCTGCAAGGCTAGTGTAAACCATTTTGTTAGCACTAAGCTTAGAGAAAGCGATTTCTATAAAGCCTACAGTTTGGTGATCAAATACAGGAAAATGGACCTTTTAGGAGATTTGCATGTAATCATTTGCAGAGAACTTCATACTTTATATTGGGTGTTTGGATCAGATAGAGCATTAGTGTCAGACTGAGAGAGGCCACTTCACGGGCAGCTCATCAGAGTGCCTACAGATTACATTATTCTTTTACAAGTTGAGTTTGAGTAAAGCTTCAGAAGCTTTTGTAATGCTGAGCCATAATTGGGGGCTCTCATTTTCCTTAAAATTTTAGATGATGTGAATTACTTGCATCAATATTTCACAGGGCATGATATAAATATTCTGTGGTGATTAAGATTGTTTATACTGTCTCTATCAGAAGGAAGTCTTTCTTTCTTGATCCTTACTTCTTTGGTTTGAAAAAGATACAAGAAATCTCCCACATATTTTGAAATTGCATTACCTATTTGTGTTTTTAAATAGCAGCACGACTTGAGCCTCGGAGACGGATGTTGTGGAGAATCATGTAGCTAACTTACACAATCTGTTTCTACTGTTGTGCCTACAAATGAGCAAACTGAGTATCCGGCTCAGGCAATTGCCTGTGTAATTTTCTGAAAATCTGCCATATTATTTTCTTCTGTTGGCAAAAAATTATAAGTGTGGCTGTGCTGCGCCAGAGCACCCCAAGCCCTGGAGGAACTGCACTTCGGAAGGGAACAATTTTCTCCCTGCTCCTCTCCGTCTTGCTCAATGGATAATTGTTTTCTGCTGTTTTGGGTCAGGTTAGTAACCTCAGGAGCTGAGGGAAAGGAGATCTGAGGTCTGCATTGTTTCTTGTCCCTTTCTACCTTCTGCTTCATTTGGGAATAATTGCATAAAACCCAAACACTTGCTGCGTGATCTGTGCTGGAACAGAGGCAGGTAACAGGCATTCAGCTGTGATGCCTTTATAAATCCCAGCATTTAATTCCTCACAGAGCTGCTGCCAATCTAGAGGTTTTCAGCCAGAAGAGGGTCTACCCAAGGTCTGCTCGGTACAAACAAGAATGTTTCCAAGCCCCTGCTGACAGTGACTTTTTGACTTCCTCAATATAAAATGCACTATCCTGTTAAATGACTAAAGAAAATCATTGCCTATCTTCACAGCATAGTGGAAGGGAAAAACACAATTTGGAAGAGTAGCACAAATCACTCACAAGGCAGGTGAAGTCCATGTAACATGTGTTCTTCATACCCCACTTCAGTCCAGGTGAATTTATTCATTCCTTCTTAACCTCACATGGCCCTTTTTCCCCCAAAATGCCAGTCTTAAACAAGGCATGTGATTATTTCTCATTTTCTAGGCACAACTACTCATTTCTTAATTTTAGTGGCATGGCAGCTGCCCAGGTTTTTCTTGTTAAGATGATATTCATTTGTCCCCTTTGTTTCATTCATTTTCCCCTCTGGCTTTAAAGCTATAAATCAAATACACAAAATTAAATTAAGCAGAATAAACATAAGCGCAGGTGGAAATTCAGGAAATAAAAATAACTAAGAGTAGTTTTCCAAGACTGCTTTTTTAATCAATTCTAAACACGAGATATATATTGCCTGTTGAGCTAAGAATGTTGTGACCACCTATTGCTAAAGAGCAGCAATAAATCTGTGCAACAATTCCTTACTCCTGTGATTCACTGACACGTTTTGCCAGACAGCTAGTTCAGCTTGCTCTTTTTCCAGAGGTGTATTACACTGTCCACTGGAAAGGCTTGATACGCTGCCATGAAAAAGGCATGAATACTGTTTGTCCCTTAGGAAAATTCCTTTTTTCTCCATCTCTGAAGGAGTGAGGCTCCTGGATGCTAAACCAGTCTTCTAGCATGGGATAATCAGGGCTCATCTTCATATGCATTCCCTTTCACCTTGAAAAGGAAAATGGCAAATATTCTCCCACTCTACTCCTCAATCCAGCAGGATCTCTGGTGCCCTGCAATACCAGTGGAGAAAATCACTGCCTTTCATATTCTTCAGGGAACTAAGCACTGCTCTGCAGGCAGGGTGCTGTCCTTTCCCCTTCGTCCCACGTGTCAGCAATCCAGGGATGTCCTGGTGCCCACCCTGCTTGCCACTTTGTAAGGATAGCTCTCACACAGGATCTCAGCCCTGCAGGACTGCTTCATGCCTGTGGGGTTTTAATCAATCAGATATGCTACGAAATGGAACTGCCTGAGTTTCAGACTTAATTATTAACTTATTTCTTTTACCAGACAGAGTTACCTAAGGGTTGTTTAGGCAGGTTATGGTTTTCTCCAGCAGAAGACTAGCTTCAAATTAATATTGAACAATAAGATTTCATGGCAATGTCAGTACAAATCACTCAAAACTCCTGTGTAAAGTGAGGGGAAGACATAAAAAGAAGTTCATCTGTTTACACTCTCTTTCTTTTGACAGGATAATAAACCCAGCCAGCACACTACAGAATACACTCTGCTATCATTTACACAGCCTTCCTGTGAACCCACAAAGCAAAGCCAGGTTTTAAAGGCCAGAGCTGTACTGTGATGTCTTTTGTTTGTAGTGGTGCTTAACACCATTGGTGCACCAGTTTTAGCCTTGGTTAGAAACTTTCCTATTTTAAGGTGGTGCAAAGGCATTGTCTGTGGTATGACTTAATGCAAATGTTCTTATGTGAGAACTACTGCAGTTGTTGTACTGAGGTAATCACAATCACAGTACTTCTGCACATGCCTGTTGTTCTTTTATGGTGGGAATTCTGCTAATTTAAAATATTTTGAGTGTGGCAAACAGCCTTTTAGACTGTTTCAGTGGCTAGAGATACAATGCGCAGCTACAGGAAACGTCAAAATTTTGAATCAAATTATTACACATCCCTGTGCCTCAGTTTCATTATCTGTCAGAAGTGTAAGTCTGCTCCCCAGAATGGTTTGGGTTATAAGGGACCTTAGAGATCATCTAGTTCCAATCCCTGCCCTGCCCTGGGCAGGGACACCTTCCACTAGAACAGGTTGCTCAACACTCTGTCCAGCCTGGCCTTGAACACTTCCAGGGATCAGCATCCACAGCTTCTCTGGGCAACCTGTGCCAGTGCCTCATCACCCTTACAAGGAAAAATTTCTTCCTAGTATTTAATCTAAATCTCTCCTCTTTTAGTTTAAGACTCTTCCCTCTTGTCCTATCACTATCTGCCTGTGTAAAAAGTTGCTCTCCCTCTTTATCACAAGTTTTTTGTAAGTACTGGAAGGCTGCTAGAAGATCTCCCCAGAGTCTTCTTTTCTCCCTGCATAACAACTCCAACGCTCTCAGCCTGCCTTCACAGCAGAGGTGTTCCAGCCCTCTGACCATTGTATCAGCCAATCTGATAACAGATCCCAACAGATGTGATAACAGTATTTCAAAGTTTACATACCTAATGCTTGTAAAGCCCTTAAAGGTCCTTGGATGAAGCCTGACAGAAGAAGTTACTAGGTGAAAAAAGCTGATACTACTTATTTATTGATCACAGATAATACCATTCTGGGTATATTGAAGACTATTAAATCCTGTTGCCTTGTCATTTTGGCTCTGTGAGAAGTCAGCCTTTGTATATACCCACTCTTTTTCACCTCTTTTGGGACAAATTATAAACATATGAATATAATCCACTGAATATAATCCATGACACAATTTACTGACCTTCTTTAGAAGTATCTCTGCAAATGTTCTGTATTTCTGGCAGCGCTTCTATTCACACTAGCATGAATACACCCGTTTTAAATCAGCTCTTGATCTCTGAATGCCAAATCCTGTGAGAGATAAAGTAATTCTGAAATATTACAGCCAAATGTGCAGCATAAAATGAAGGCGTGTTTATTGTTTGTCTTACTCTCTCCTAAATATTTAGGGTCTGCTCTGCTTGTCTCTTCCCTAAATTTAAAGCAGTTGCCTGAATATTGCAGAATTCTTCAGTTAAGCTGGGAAACAGATTCTTTGTATTAACCTATTTCCAAAGTTTGTGTTTCCTAAGTACTTTCATAAATCTACCAGGGACTGTAATATATCTTCCCCTGATTTTTTTTTTTTTATTTTAATCTGAAATACTGGCACATAGATAAAATAGAAGGTTCTGTTCTGTTTCACTCTGAATATGTGCAAGTATCACATCATTCATACAGAGACATTCAACGACTCTTATTCCTGCCTGAAGTCCAAAGAACATAATTTTGACTGTTCACTGCCAGCGGATATATAAGATTGTTACAAATTGATGCCAAGGGGCCCATACTTGGAATCCGTTTTGTTTTTCTTTGAGTTAGCTTCCAAATTGCAAGGGTGTGCATAATGAATGTGTTATCTAGTCCTTCTGTTTTGTATTTTTGAAGGAGAAACAGCACATACCACAAAGTAACTTGTCCTACTTGCTCAGGTTCCATGGCAACCCAGTATTGCTGCAAATTCATTTTGCTCTAATCAATTAGAAATTTTACTCTGGCAGCTGGAATGAAAGTTTACAGGCCAAATGCTGCTTGTTTTACTTGGACCTGCAGTTGCTGTAAATTCAATGAGATACTTGTCTGAGAAGGAAACAAACTTGTAGCTTTCGTCTCTCCCTTGGTTTAATTTTTGTGAAAAGGTCAGATTTAATTCTTGATTTTCTGTCCAAGCAGGAAAAGAAGGAGGCAATTCTCTTAAAGGATCCACAACTTAACACACGCTTGCCTTACAGCCTTGTTGACTTGTTAAAAAGGAAAGTATTGCTTTGCTTCCCGTGCATTTTAATTGGATGTTGTCAGCAGAGCTGCCTAGTGCACACCTTCCATCCAGCAGCTGGCAAAATCTCCTGTTGAATCCACCCCATCATTCCTGTCCAAAAGGCAATTTTCCAGGGAGCATGGTGGTATGTGCTGGTGCCCTTCATAGCAGCACAGCCCTCAGTAACATGGTTAGTATGCACAATTCCTAGGAAATCTTCCCTTATAAAGGTCAGCTCATGCACTGCTGGAAGTGCACGTAACAACCGTGAAAGCGCATTGGATCTTCTAATGTGCACTCTGCAATTGTGTAGTTGATTATGATGCCTGATTCCAAAATCCAAAGTTGCCATTAAAAAGGTTTTTTTTATGGTTTTTTTTTTTTTATTTTATTTTTTTCTTTTATCCTTGCCAAAACTTCGGTACTGGGAGATGGGGAAAGCTCCTACCAAAAAAAAAAACCCCAACAACTTGCAACCATGTGGAAATGACGGAAACTTTCTGATGTGGACTGACAAAAGCACTGACATTTTGCCTTGAGGGTTACAATTCCAAATTCAGCTCATTCTGCTCCTGCTTTTTATGTCCAGACTACAGAATTCTGGTATAGTTATGCCAAACGTGCTGCCTGAATGAAACACAGGGAGAGCTTTGGGGGTCTACTGTAATTTACCATACATTTTTTGTTTGTCATCTAGTCACACCATTAACCTCCTTTCTATGAATATTCACTGGTGTTTGTGTAAATGAATCAAAGACTTGAAATAATTTTTAAATCTAGATTGTTTTTCTCAATGGCTGGAAAAACATGTCTTCTCCTTACAAAGTACACTGAAAAACTGTATGGGTCTATAGGAAGACTTTGATTTAACACTTCCTTTCCATTCCAGTCATCATCACACTAGAATTCAGCCTCTGACTACACAGGATTAGAAAAGCATGTCACCCCATTTTGTAATGAAAGCATAGCAAATCAAAGTCCTGATTTAAACTTTGTTCCATGTCAGAGCTCATCAAATCTCCATTGCCACAAAGAGGATGACACAGAGCAGACTTTGCTTCTTTAAAAGCAGATCAGAATTAGAGCTGAATCTCAGTTTTCGTGTCAGGGACTGCAACAAGGAAAGCAGAGCTCATCCACTTGCACATGCTCCTTTTTCTTCCTCTCTCTCTCCAGCTCCTACCAGTAGCCAGCACAATGGGAAGGTTACAGCCTTGGCACCATAAAAAGGGTCAGGGAATGTGAAGTGGGCTGCAGATTCCTTAAAAGCTGCATTCCTAAAGGAGAAACTTCTCTGTCTGAAGGGTTGTCAGAAAGAAGGAGACCCAGACAACTCTACTGCTGATCATAACAAAACACACAGGGCTCACAATTTTGGCTCTTGGTCTGCATGCTGCACAGGCTGCTGTTCACAGAAGGGAGTGTAGGCTCTCAACCAACACTGGCTTCTCTCCTTCGGGTGACAAGTGTCTCTAAGCACAGGTACAGTCCGCTATTCTCCTTGGATCCCAGGGTTTGCCTCTGATGCCACAATTTCTTCTCTGATTATAATTAGCAATTTATAAGACTGGCATATGCCAAGGAGGTGACATCCAAGGGCTTATGATGAGAAAAACTGATGACCAAGGTGAAAGGAAACATAACAGAACCAGCTTTGGGGGATTTAAATGTTATTATTGTTTTGTGTTTGTGTCCTTTTCTAAAGTGTTCACGTTGTGTTTAGTAAGAAATATTGTACAGCTATGTTGTGAGCTATGCTATGTTCAAAATGTGGTGTTTTTAAAAACAGATGATTTTTTAAGTTTACTGGTTTTCTTGTGCTGACTGGTCTTTTATTTTGATGGATTTTGCATGATGACATTTCAGTATTTGGGAAAATGTGGGAGATTAATCATTATGACTTTCAGATCAAATGTAGCAAGGGGAAAAGCTCATGTTTAAATGCATTGTCCTGTATTATATGTCTGTGTTCATACTCCCCCTGTTTTTATTGATGTACTGCACATATCTGACCTCCACATTTGCCTGATAGTTTTTTTGCCAGTCTGGGGCTTCTGACTTCCCAGTTTTGTTTAAAAATCTGATTGGAATAAGACCCTGATAACCATTAATTGCTTGCAGTATGCTTTTCCAATTGGATTTACTTAACCTACCCACACCTACCTGATTCAATTTGCTTGCATTCAGCAGAAGCTCTTCGTCAATCCAGCACAGCTCTATGTAAAATATAATCTGAGAACCCGATTTGCTGCATTTTTCATCATTTAAGCAATGAAATGACGCTGCTCTGAGCTGTGCTTCTGCCCTGTATCAGTGTGGTGGTTTGCTGAGGTGCTTGCACCGCACATAGCGGTGTCCGGACCTCTTGCCTGCATGGTGGAGGTCTTGCGCTAGTTGCTTTATAAACTAGAGGGAAGGGAATTGTTAAACCAGTTCCGTAAAGGACTTTACACTTTTCACATGGAACCTGAAATAATTCACCTCACAATACGTCGGGCAAAGCTTTCCCTTTAGTAAGGCGCAGCCCGGCCGCATCAGTGAGTCCGACTCTGACAGTGAACGTCCATGTGGTGGGCACAAAGCGCATCTCGCACCAGGGGCTCTCGCCAATGTCAAAATCTTAAAAAAAAACCAAAACAAAACAAAAACACCAACAGAAAACCTGGCGGATGTGAGCTTTAAAGGATGTATATAAGGTAGATAGGACTTCTAAAGGACAGTAACAGCCCGAGGGGCAGCAGGTAATGGAGTCAGATACGTGCAGTCGGCCGCTCCTTAGGCAGGGGCTGCCCCGCTGGGATAGGCGGCGGGGTGGGGGGGCGGCCGTCCCTCGTGCCCCGGCTCGACTTTTATTGTCTCTCTGTCCGTGTTTTGCCCTGGTTTTTTTGTTCATTTTATTTCTTTCTGTGTTTTTTCCCCCCTCCCCTCTCTGTGTGTGTATGTGTGTCTGTGGCCCGCAGGTCCCCCCCTGCCCTGTTCGTCCGCCTCCTCCACCCCCCGCTCGCAGTCCCCCTCCCCTCTCCCCTCGCCGCCGGCCAATGAGGGCCCGGGGCGGTCGCTGGGCGACGGCGCGGCCCGGGCGGCCGCGGGCTCGGACTCTGAGGAAGAGTTTGTCCCCCAGTCATTCTTAGCTCAAAGTGGCTCTGGAAACCTCTGTGTCGCCGCCAACGGTGAGTGACTCTCGCTCTCTCTTTTTCTCTCTCTCACTCTGTGCCTACTTTTTCATGCCCGTCTTGACAGCTGTGCGCGGGGATGTAGGTTGGTTGGGGGAGCGGGTGTGCTCTTGTGGTTGGTTTGGGGGGTTGTATAAAAAAAGTTAAAAATCGCCTGGCAAAGGCTGGGAGAGGGAGCACCGGGCAGTCGGCGCTGGGCGCAGTGCGCGCTGCTGGTGGCGGCGGTGTGGGATGCGCCAGCCCATGTGGTACCCGGGCAGCGCTCACAAACTTGGCGTGAGGTGAAGGATGGAGCCCGCTCCCTTTTGCAAGAGTGGTTTGTCTTTTTTATTTTATTAACTCCTGGCTGAAAGACTGGCCAAAGAGCCTCCCCCTTCTCTGCGAGGGCGACAAGGTGCAGCCGGGGGCTGGCGGGGCGAAACCTGTCAGGAACCTGTCACCCAAGGGCAGCATGGATAGGAAAGGGAATGGCGAAAACGCAGAGTTCCTTTGATAGTTGTGACAGTGGCATAAACACCATCCCAGAGGAGGTTGTCTGTGTCCAGTCTCCCTCCGAGGCGCTGAGAGATGCCCTCAGGGTAAGTATTTGAGGAACAGCAGCACAGCCACATCCTACTGGGATGCTCTGAGACTCCCCGATGGGTTGCTGAGGGTGCTCAGCACCGCCCGATGGTCCACGATGCTTAAGCAAATTACAAGGAGAGGAATGAAATTCACAGCTCTCTGCTGCAAAGACAGTGAGTCATAAATGAAGAGGTAACACTCATTGGCAAAGAAATGTGAAATTTCATCAAGGGTAGTGTAACCTGACGAAGTGCAGATTACAGCAGTGGAATAGCAGTGGCCACTCAGGCCGCTGCCATCCGGCTTGAGTGATAATTGCTCCCAGGTCTGATTTATGATGAAGGAGAAGGCATTCAAAGATATCTTGAAAGAGAGAAAGAAAGGTGAGAGAGAGGTTTACTGCAGCTGGCAACAGCTTAACTGCATTTATGTTAAGCTTCTAAGAAGGTTTCCTAGTATGCTGTTATCTTCAAGTAAGGAGAGAAAGTTTGACATTTAATTTGTCTGCCCTCCCCCTTTCCCAGCTTCCCTCTTCTTTTGTTGCATTTGTTATGGTAAAAACAAACTTTCCCTTCAAGGTTTTTCAAAGGAGAAGGTTATCTACTCTGAATTGTCATCCTAAGGAGAGTAGGGGGAAATACAGTGTTGTATTCATTCAGGAAACTGATTAAAATTCATATCCTCTGTTCAGCTTCCCCCTTACCCTCCCACCCTATAACACACACACACACACACACACATACACCCACCATACACACACATCTGACTGCTTGCAGTCACAGAACGTGAAAATCTGAAATAATGTTGATGACCCTCCTGTTGGAAATAAAACCAAACTCATACTCCACCTCATGTTTTCCACATCTTAATGTATATGTATGTACTTTGCTCATTTAGGAAATACATATGTACACATACATGCACACCCTCCAGGTAAAAAGGGAGAAGAAAGAGAAAACAAGATTAAAGACCTTAATCTCTTTTTTTACTAATTAGCTGGAAAACAAAAAAAGCATTGTTAAAAGTCCACAGTGGGTTCACCACATTATTGTGTTATTGATGTGCTGGTGAGTTAGACTTCAGGCTTTTCAGCTGTTTGCTTATTTATCCCCCTTTTTTTTTTTTCTTTCTCAGAGCTCTTTGTATCGGCTTGTAGACATACTACATTCCCTGAGGCCTTCTTTGTGTGCGGGATTCAGTAGGTTGGTAATAAATATGTCCCACACAAAGACAGGGCGTCTGGGGTCTCATTTGCCTGCTTATTCTAGTTGTTCAGTAATCAGAAGTGCAGGTAATGCCAGGACACTGGTAACCTCCTACGATCAGCTCAGCGTCACTCTGCTATCAAGAGGAAAACAAAGGTGACTTATTTTGCCACCTATCAGCCCATAGTCTGAAAGTTCACCTGAATGAGAAGCACAGACCATACAAGCCCATCATGTCTAAAACCTAGAGACTCTTCTGACCTCTGTAAATGGATTTAATTGCTTTAGTTCTTTAATGTTCTCTTTCTATGAGGCTTAGTCAGTTTAAACTTTAAATGACAAAGGCAGGTCTTTATGTTCTTTAAATGGTGAAAATTAGTAAAAGCTTATTTTGGTTAGGACTAAGTTTAATACAGTTAAGAGCACTCACTCTCAGAGAATAGTAGCTGTCTCAACAGCAGGACAGCCTGAGAATGCTGTCCAAAGGATTTGTGTTGCACTTTTTAATTGATTGTGGCTAGGTTTTCCTACCACAGCTGTGTAAACTCAGCCTTAGAGAAGTCCATCCAAAGTAAGTAACACCCAGGGAGCAGCACTGCTGTTACAAATCCCCATGTAAATTGCAAATATAATGCACATGGAACTTAAGAAACATGCTACTTTTTGAAGATACAGTAGGCTATTCTTTATCTAAGTTCCTTTCATTCCAGAAAGGTAATATTGTCTGTAATATTATTTTTACACTTACAGAAAAATGTCCAACTAAAGTTTCAAATGCAGGCTGGAACCATCTAATATATATATAAGTATGTGGGCATCTCTTAGGGCTTTTAATTTTGTGTTAGATGCATTAAAAACCATTGTTTGATTTTCTTTATTTCTAAGTAATTTAGAACATTAAAAGCCCCAATTTTTATTGTACCTATAATATCAGCAGGTACATAATTTTAAGGACAAAGAGACTTTTCAGACTTGGACCGTTTAATTTTTCTTTTTATATATGTCAAGTCCAGAAGGTTTTTTTACTTTACCTAAAATTACCCAAAGTAACTCAGGTGCGAATGTCTCCATTTCATAGAATCCTAGAATGCTTTGGATTACAAGGGACCTTAATCATCACCTAGTTCCAAACCCCTGCCATGGACAGAGACACCTTTCGCTAGACCAGGTTGCTCCGAGCTGCATCCAACCTGACCTTGAACGCTTCCAGGGATGGGGCATGCACAGCTTCTCTGGGCAACCTGTTTCAGTGTTTCATCACTCTCATAATAAAGGATTTCTTCCTTACAGGAAATTTAAATCTATCCTCTTTTAGTTAAAAATCATTACCCCTTGTCCTGTGACTACAGGCCCTTGTAAAAAGTCTCTCCATCTTTCTTTTAATCCCCCTTTAAGTATCAAAAGGTCACACACCTTCCCTTCTGCAGACTAAACAGCTCCATCTCCCTAAAACAGCTCAGGATGTTTCAGTCCAGAAACCTTAAAATTTCCTAATTTGAGGATTTCAGCATTGTTTGAAAAGTAGGCTGACTTGGGGGTATCTTGGTGGACATTAAGAAACACTAATTAGTTTTTCAGGTATCCTATGTATACTGATGTGTAGGTATATATGTATATGACTCAGGAGAAGCCAGAACTGTCTGAAGACCGGATATCTTTAATCTGGTTGTTTTAAGAAACTAAGAGCTGCTATGCTGGATCAGAACATGCAGTCCCTGACATGGGTATGGGAGAAGAAGCATGAGCAAGTGGGGCTGTAGGGAGGATATTGACCAGCGGGGAGGGGTTGAGCACTAGCCAAGGAGGGCTGTAGATGTGGGTAATTAGCTCATCAGTGGCAGCTTTCTTCCATTTGAACCAGTAAATGATACGAGAAATACATTTAAAAAAACAGAGTGTCTTTAGGGATTGGTGTTCAGGAGGAACACATCAGCCTGACCATTGCTGCCCCCTTTCCTCAGCATCCAGAGCTGTGGCACTGGGGACATTGGCAGGTACATCTCTGTTCAACACAGGTCTGAGGTAGGGAAATGGCTGTTGTACAGAGTGACAAAGAACAGATTTGGAAAGATACATGAAATCTATGGAAAGCTAACATCCAGGTTCCTTTGAGAACACTGAGTGTGTTGCCTTGTAGTCAAAGCCGAAATGTGTGATTTCTTTCAGCTCTTCCATCAGTAAGTAGGCATTCCATGTGAAGTGTGCTTTTGTTGTTTGGTGGGCTCTGGTGTGTTTCTCTAAGCTGATTGTATCAGGCAGACAGGAAGGCTGGATGCATTCACTTGAAACAGCCTTTGCACATGGAAGCCACAAAATCCCAAATCACCTCTGGTTTGGGGCATTTTAGTATTCTGAAACACAATTTCTGGGACTAGGGCATGGATTTTATGTAATTCTAGCAGAAGTAAGGCAATGCCAGAAAATTGTAAGACTATCTAAAACTCACTCTGTGGTCCTAGAAATTACTTTGCTTTGGTGACACTGGAGGTAATATCTACCAAAGTCTCTTTAGGAAGGATCTAATACAGTTTGGAGTCTTATCACCCACTTCTGAATATATGTACCCCAGTTTCTTTGGTTTTTCCCTCAGATACATCCCTATTACAAAAACTTGTTGATCACCATTGCTGAATCAGTTTTGCACCTTTTTCTGCCACTGAGGGTATTTTTCACAGAAGCAGCAGCAGTGGAGGACCATGTTGCCTGTCACCCAAAGTGACATTGCTGCTGGAGAGGGGGGGAGGAGAAGGCAGGAGTGATTCCTAGTATTATTACACTTCGAAGTCCAAGAGGAGGGTTAAAAGTTGTGTGAAGATGGATGATGCAGCCCTTACCTCGGCACAGGTTGCACTGGCAGTGCACAAGGAGGGAAAACCATGTTGAGTACATACATAAATATTCTAAGGTTAGATCCTGGGAGAGAAGTGTGGTTTCTTTATGATCCGTGTTTTCAGTGGAAAACAGACCACATCAGGATCAGTTTGCCCCCAGAAGCCACACTGTGCTGCTTCTGCATAGTGGGATCTGCATGAATGGGCTGCTTGACCAACAAAATCCATGGTCACGGAGTTAATGAAGATTCTTGTACTACTTTTGCCACTTTTTCATGTTCAGAGGACAATTTGAAGCAGAAAGCTTCCCTAAGGTCCTCATTTTCATTTCTAACTAAATTGGACCAATCTAGACTTCCTGATTTGTAACCTATTTTCTGTTAAGTGTTTTTTTTTAATCTTTAAAAAGCAGCCTTGAGCTGTCAAAGACAATCACTGTTTGTAATTTACCTCCCTTTCCTATCCTTCAGTAAGAACTTTCCACTTTTTTATTCAATGATTTGGCCCAGATTTGTGAAGATAAATCCTTCATAAAAAGGCTGCTGACGACTCCTGTAGCCTTATCTGGTTTTTGTCAAATAGTTTAATTTTATGTAAATGGTGCATTTCTGGCAATTTACAGTGAGTAACTGACCAGATCATCTGCCACTGCTGCTGCTACGGCTGGATTCCCTCAGAATCTAAAAGGAAGTCATCTTCCAGAAACACAGGGCACTTTCTGCTGAAAGTTTTTAATCTGTCTGTTCACGGTCAGTGTTTATTTCTTTTGTATCCCTGACGTGGTTGGTGCTGCAGTCTGCCACACAGCGACTGCTGTTTTCAGACTCATCCAGCAGCCTGGGGGGACCAGCAGAAAGGCTGAAAGTAGCATCAGCCTGCTTTGCATCAGGCATCACTCCTCTGATCTTCGGGTCCAAATTCAGACACAGGAGTTGTCCTGTAGGAGCCCTGCTCAAGCACAGGGTTAGGTGTTTACAGCACCAGGATGGAGAGTACAGAGAGATCAAACTGCAGCAGGGAGGCCAAAAGACACTGAATATTAAAAGGTTTTGAAGAAGGAATAGTATCATGTAAGGCATCTTAGAAGTGGAGAATTTTCAGGGATCTGACTGAGGAGAGCAAAAGAACCTTTGATAATGTAATCTGAATAATTGATATTTTTCTCATCTAAAAACTAACAATAAATTCCAATTAAACTCAGTTTTCCTTTATGGAAGGCTTTCATTTTTCTTTCCAAAAAAGCTTGTGAACAGAGGATCTGTTCTCTTGCTGTGTTTTGTCCTTGCACAGTGCTTTCTATTGCTTCTTTTTTACTACTCAAGCAAGTGTGTTAAGTAAGAATAGCAATTAATCTCTGCATCCTTTATCAGAGATTTGCAGAGTCCATTAGCAGTCAGTCTTACTCATAATGGTAATTCATAATTACAGAAGAGAAACAGGAATTGGAAGATATAGCTAATCAATTTCTAAGTGTCTTTTAAAAAGTTTAAAATGTTCTTTCTGTTATTTCATTTCCTATAAAAACTTTCTTTAACATCATCACTCTCTCCCCCTTCCACCCCTCTCAACATTACAGAATAAACATCCTAAGGAGAGGGAAGGTTTAAAATATGTTTAATTTAGCAATACTTTAAAAAATATTCTTTAGTAAAAGAATATTTTTAGAACAGTAGTGATGATTAGGTGAGTTGCTTTAGAAAAAGCATTTTGAAAACTAGTTTTACATAATCTTTCAACGAATTTATCCTCTCATTTGGAAATGTGCTCACAATTCAGCCTGAGAAACTGTAACCTAAATTCCTCTCTTTTAATTTCAGTCAGAAAACTAAACAAGAACCTTACTAGCCATAAGCTTTCAATTTAGATAGAGACATTTCAAGCCACCAGGTGTTGAGTCATCCTGAGGAGATTTCTCTTTTTCCACTCGTGGCTACAGCTGTGTCTGACTGTGAGTCCCCAGAAGCCTGAGAAGTTAGTGTGGAGATGGACATTTTGGCTTGATTTTCACAGTTGGCGTCTACTCGAACTCACTGAAACCTTCCAAAAATTCACTGATGTAATTGAAAATTTGTCCTCACATCATTCTTCTGAATTCATCTCTTATGTAAAGATGACAACCAGGTTCAGGTTTTGAGTTTCCAAACATCAGCCATTGCCTCTTAAATCCTGAAGATCAAGTAAGAAGCTGTAAACTGGCAGCTGTGGGAAGGATCAGATCATGAATTATTCCTGTTCTTATTCACTGAGAAGTGGAACCATCCTGTTGAGTTTTTGTTCCTCCTGTTTCACTCTTCCTTCTAGGAGGAAAGATCAGAGAGATGCCAGTGTGTGAGCTGCAGATCTTTCAGAGGACACGAGGCTCTAGAAGCACCCACTTACCTTGCTGTCCCTTAAGCTCTTGCCTCCTGAATTCACTTTGCATCCTGAGAATATTTGTTTAACCTGGCAGTTGTTTGGCTTCAGGATGAGCCAAAGGTGAGGAGCAAATCGTTTGCTATAGGACTAGATCATTATCGCTGGTAATGGTGAGAGGCGTTCGGATTAGATTCCTAGCATAGCCAGGGTCAAATCCTGACCCAGCTCAAATCCTTTTGGCTCAAACAGAGAGACTTTTCGTCAGGGGAGGATAATATGAATACACAGAGAGGCAGATCGGGGGCTTTGGGAGTTTTTTTTTTTTGAAAGGAATAAATATCTCAAAAAGAATAAAGCAAAGTTATGATTGCCACATTCGGTGAAGGGCAGCAATGAAACAAGTCACCTTTGCAGGCCAGGGAACACACTGAATCAGTTAAAGCAGATTTATAGCTTTTTAGCTGTGATAAAACCATATCAGTGTGTATATGAATTTACGTAGGAGTAGGGGTTTTTTTTCTTTCTTTTAATGCAAGCCACATTGGAAAGTATGCACAAAGGAGCCCCACTCTGAGAAAAGACAACTGGAACAAATTATATGCATTCAGACTTGTTAAATGGAATTGGCAGCAGAAATATTCCTGGTAACCTGAGCATTACGGCGGCATTGGTATAGTTAAGGTTATGTCAGCATTTCCATCAGAAACCCCTACTTTCAGAGGTTTGTATCTGCAAAAAAAATTCACTGTGAGTCGTAACTTGACAAGCTGTGCAAGGTC
Source organism: Pomatostomus ruficeps (assembly GCA_013400735.1). NCBI lineage: Eukaryota > Metazoa > Chordata > Aves > Passeriformes > Timaliidae > Pomatostomus > Pomatostomus ruficeps. The sequence goes on along the minus strand of VYZT01061686.1, from coordinate 186,874 downwards.
TCATCTGAGATGGATTCTTTTTTACCTTTTTGCAAAATTGGAGAGAAAAAACTGTTTGAAGAGTCAAACTACAAGAGCACAAACAAAAATAGCAGCATTCTGGCTTTGATCCTTTTCAATGTTAAAAAACCCTGTGTCTTTCTTTATAGTGTAACTATCAAATGTACAACAAAATCTTGTTCTGAAGAAGGAATTAATCATTACACTACTAAAGGAAATGAAACATTAATTTATGGCCCGTTAGATGCTTTTTCACTGCAGGACTGCCAGTGTTTTCGTCTACCTCAGGTTATATTGAGAGATTTGTGACTAACATGAAACAAAGCCCCTGAACCAGTAGATTCTGTGTGGAAAAAATTCTTTCTGGGCAGCTTTAGAAGAACAAAACATTGGAGGCAGAGTTGTCCAGAGACTGGAGTGAGTAGTAGGAATTCAGCCTTCTGGTTTCTGCCAGAGACTTCTCAGATACAAAACTTAACCTCAGTTTTCTCAGTTGCAAATGAGAGACATGGCAAGCCTTCGGATTTGGTATCCTTTTGAACTGTTTCCTTGTCTGTATGATAGTACTGGAGCTAGACATGGTTTACACTATGATGAACAAGTAGACAAAAAGGGACCTGTGGCTCCAAACTTGCAGACATCAGGTTTCAGAGAATAAGCTAATCTTTTTTCTAAATCTTTTCATATTTCTGTGTGCACAACATTGAACTTTTTGTTTCTGGATATGTATCATCTCTGTATGGCAGAGGGTCTGTGTATGTTCTCAGTTCCTGCAGTGCCTTCTACACTTTGAAAAGTCATAGCTGATGTTCATCAGAACTTTTTCCATTCACCAGATAAAAGCTGCTGTGGAAGTGCAAAGAATTATAAAACGCCGGAAGGAAGTCTGAAGCTCATGTGCTCATGGCTGCGTTGTGTTATTACTGTGAAATGGATCTCTCAGTTGGGAATGAGCTCAAACTTTGGGAAGTCTTGTTCCATTAGCTGTTTGCAAGCCATATGTCTCCATTTTTAAATGAGGACCTGGGGGCTTTGAACTTTATTTATAAGCTGAAATTTGCTGGTCACTGTGAACTGGTGATTAATTTGTAAGGGAGAAGATGCCAGAAGTCTCACTCTGACCTGTGTGTTCTTTCAAACTAAACATCCAATAACTGCATAGCCTCAGAAGATGTATCCCCCCCACTTCCTCCTCTGTCGTTTCTGGGCTTTGCATTATTCACTCTGTTTACTGTAACACACTATTAATCTCAACCACAGCTTTCAAACCATCATGTGACCCCAACAAATTCTTCAGCTAAAGCAATGATAGCTTTAGGTAATTTGGGTGGAAGCTTCTGAGGCTCTGAGTAGAGGGGAAAGGATCAGGTTAAAAAAAGGTTTGAGGCAGTAATTCAGAGGAAAAGGTGCTTTCTGTGGATCCAGCGTGATTTTTCCGAAAAATGATACATGAAATATGACATGAGAAGATCGGGCAGCTTCTTGCTGTGTGTGTATGAACCATGGTGTATCCTTTGAAGTTGCTTCCCGTGTGCACCTGGGTGCAAGGCAGTAGGGTATTTGTTCAAGGGAGTGCAGTCCTTAACCATGTGTCTTAACAGCAGGACCAAGCCCTGAGTGCCCATGCTTGGCAGTAAAGCTGATGTGACAGGCAGTTATGGCACAGAAGAAGCCTTTGATACGAAGAGTTTTGTATGAAAGACTGTCACAGTTCTTTAAGAGTCAATTGGGTTAAGCCTTTGAGGACTTGAACCCCCAGTGTACACAACCCACATAAAAATTCAGTTTGATGGCTGTTTGGAAAATGCCAGAATTTGAGGGGTTAAAAGTTTTGTTTGTTTTTAAGTCCTGCCATGTGAATTGAGAAAAAAGAAGCCCCCAAAAGAGATGGAATAGGTGGTATAGTGCTTTAAATGCATGATTAGCATTAGTTCAAAATCTACAACTACAAGGTCAATACTTTGTAGTAAGTAGTGCCTGGAAAGGGGAGTCAGTTTGGATTCAGCACCAGTCAATGGGAGTCAACACCAGTCAAAAAACCTGGTGTCTGGTGACGGTTGGTGACCTTGGCCAAGTGACCTAAATGCTTGACTCTTACATGAATAAAATGAGGGATAATCCTCATTGTTTGCTTCTTAGAAGATTTGGAGATTTTCAGATTGAAAATGAAAAATACTGTTGTGTTCCCAGTCCATTCAGCTGATAAACCCACAATGTCTCAGGGCTTTGCTTCTGGCTTTTAACACATGGTCTGTCTCTGGAGGTAAGGTATGGTGCTGCCACAAAGTTTAAGCAGCCATTTGTAACACGTCTTCACCGTCTGCCCTCACTTTTGACAGGGAGGATTTAATAGATGGTTTTTCTCTTTCCATGTAATAATTAGGTCTGTTCATGGCAGCCTTGTAGTTTAGGCTTTTCCATATAAAGCAGAGAAAGTGTAGCCAAAAGACAAAATGTTTCAAATTGTAATATTGTATGACAGAAGCTGATAAAATTCAGATGTGGTGTATGATATTTCTGTTTACAAGAGGTGTGCTGATACTGACATGTCAAAGTAGCACAAAAATAGGCAGCCATTCACTAAAGACCGCAATTGTGGACCAAAAGAGCAGTGACTCCATGTCACTTCATAGTATGAGAGAATCGTTAAGGCTGGAAAAGTCTCTAAGGTCACTGAGTCCAACCATTAACCCAGCACCATCATGTTCTCCACTAAACCATGTCCCCAGGTACCACATGCAGGTACCTTCCGAACACTTCCAAGGATGGTGATGCCAGGAGAATCTCTGCCAAATGACAGAGACCTCATATCTTAAACTACTACTTTCTACCACTAAAACACAAATGCATTTGGAAAACAATTGCTAACGGAATGATGGTTGGTGCATTTCTCCCCAGCTCACATGCCATTTAAAATTCTAAACCAAGCAAAGCTACTGAGACCCAAATCTGCCCCTTTTGCTCATGAAGGGTCTCAAACACCAAGTAGCCTTATTAGAAAGAGTGGTCAAAATAAGAAGGCTGGACTGGCCCTCATTCATTACCTCCTAATTGTTCCTATTCTTTTGTGTTTGAGATGCCTTTCAGGGTAACCTAAAAATTGTTACTGTAACCTCTTGCCTTTCTTGCCTTTCCTAACTGACATTGTCCTGGCAAGGCAGTGAATTCATAGAAATCATAAAATACCGCGAGTTGGAAAGGATTCATATCTGCAGGTTGTAAAATACATTGGTCCTTTCTGGAGGATCTGAGCCATTTTCTGTTGTGCTAAATTTCTCTACGTTTTCAGGGTATTTCTAGGTGTCCGGCTGATTTAGTGTCTTAATCATGGTGTCTTTCATTTCTTTCAGTCTAAATAAGACCCCTATTATAGAGATGAATATTGGCCTCTCAGAATTATTGAGGTTAAGCAGTTTATAATTTCAGCATTTTGGACACCTCAGGATATTAGGTGTTTGGTAAGTACAATGTGCTGCAAATAGGTCAAAGTATTCTGAAACCTTAAGTGGCCATATTTCTTTCAGCATTTGGGAGCGAAGGGGTGTTGTGGTGACCAGGCCAGTAAGATGAGAGCCAGTGTCATCATATGAACTATTCAAAATCAGCCATCCATGACGGCTCAGGAATTGGACTCTAGGTTCTCCCACACGAGGGGAGAATTGAGCTTTGTGACCTGCTTCAGAAAAATTAAAGTACCGACACATGGCTCATTAGCATGACAGCTCTGGGAGTGGGCATGGGTTGTAATAAAGTGCTGCAGGACCTTGGAGTGCTCCAGCAGGAAAGCTGGCAAGTGTAAAATCGATGCTTTTGATACATTAGGTGGTAATGGAAGAAGCACAGCACAGAAGTGGTATGATCGGATGATTTAGTTAGAGCCATAAATCTAGTGGCAGTACCGTGGCAACGTGATAGGACACAGCATTTCATAAGGAGCACAGCATAAAGATTCATGCATTAGTCAAGTCTGGGGTTGAAGCACATGTGGGTGAGAGTTGCATTACTGATATAAATGATAGAGTGGTTCATCCTTGCAAACACATTGGGTAAAACAAGGGCACTTTGTAGTAAATGAGCACTTTAGACAGAGGTGCCAATATTTGCATTCTGTATGGATATTTCTGGTGTAAAATTATTCTGGTGAAGTAGAAATCAGCGTGGATTACTCCAGGTTAAAAATAATACTTTCACACTGGCCCCTTTCTTGCCTTACCCTGCCCGGTCAAGTGTGGAGATTTTGTAAAAATTCTCCAGAGTCACATTTCGGCAGTAAAACTACTGCTACTTGATGGTTGCTTGTGCTATGTTTTAATGTAAATCATCTTTTTTTCCTGCTACTCACTTTACATAAATCCTGCCCAAATCACCTGAAACAACTTCTCTCCCTAAAACAGAATGGCTACATGAAACTATCACAAGGATCTACATTTTACCTCCATTTAGGCATCTTGTTTTAAAATCAGTCTTCCTCTTAAATTACCATCATTTTTCCTGCCCTTCTTAGTACTGCAGTCAGTTTTTCTACACCTCTCTAATAGTGAGAGATGACTGAGCTTGATACAGCTTCACATACACAGTGAGTACTCAAAGACAGGTCAGGTAAAACCAGAAAAGGGTGGCATTGCTTCCTGCCATTAACGTGTGCTTGATTGGGAGAAATATCAGTAGGACTAGTACAGAGGAGTAGCATGTCAGAGGAGAGTGTTTTTGTAACATGAATTACAGAAACCCTTACTGTTGCTGCCTGTAACTTTTCTGATACACCAGTGAAACTTGAAACAAAAGGTCATCTCAAAGGGTAATAGCTTCCAGCCAAAATGTGCTTCAGTCTACCAGACCACCCATCCTTTCTTTATCAATGAGGTCAAAATAATAGCAGTACTTGACACTTTTACAGAGATGGGTAAAATCTATTGTGTCACCAGGAGATACTTCCAGAAACCTAACCCATGTAACTATATATTGTGCCTTTTCCGTGTATATATCTAAACAATTAGGAAACAGTAGGTCTCCTGGTACCTCCTTGAATCAGATTAGTGTGATTATCTCCATTTTACAGAGGTCACAATTCACTAGCCTGAGGTCACCCAGGCATTCTGCAATACCACCACGGCGGGATTCACATCCCCTTAATCTCCTATTTCTTTTACAACCAGTACACAGTGTTTTGTCCCAAAGCTATACAGAGACTCCTAACACAACTGGAATGAGAACTAAATGATTTTTAAACATTGTGGTGGAATTTCTAAAGGCACCTTAACCACCTATTTGGAAATTAAGTCCCAGTGTTAAGTCACATGAATTTCTGAACAGAGAATTTAGGCTTCTGCTGAATATTGTGGTAGCTTCAATTTAAAAGTCTGCTTTGTCTTCCATTTCTTCTCTGTGAAAACTCTTGAGCAGTTTATATCAGTGTGAGTTCATGCCAGAAGTTCCTCCAATCCATCTTGGGATAAAACACAAACACCTCCCCTGACTGAACTGCGGGTTGGTTGCTGTCACGTGGAAAGCTGACTAAAGCCCTTTCATTTATGAAATACTACATAGTCCTCAAGAGATTGCCTAAATATTTTACTGCATGTCACTTTTTGTTGGAAACCAGAACCCGTATTTGCTGTGCCATCCATTAAGTAGAACTTCTTCAAATTACTTCTTCTTCTAAATGGGAGTTTGTATGTGCTAGCTTTTATCTGAGAACTTCAAACATGTCTCAGGACTCTTGCATCTTTTTCACTACTTGTCTCCATCTTGGCTTAGCATAATATTTATGTGCAGAATTTAGAGGTGAGCTTTAAGCTTTAATTTATTTTTTTTTCCCAAATGGTTCTTAGCAGGGCAAAGAAGTAATATTTAAGATTCTTTTGAAGAATGTGGGTAACTTTCATCCGCTGAGATGCTAAGAGAGTAGGATGTAGCATTGTGGCATACTACAGTGATTGATAAATTATTGTGTACAAGAGATAATGTTTGAAGTTTTACAAAATTAATTTCCCTGGAAGGGTTTCAGCACAGTAGCCATGGAAAACTTACTTCACATAAACCAAGAAACAGAAGAAAAGAGAAAGGCTCTTTAGAGATTGGCATAAATGACTTGCGTGGCAGAAGGATAATCCCTGAACACACCTGTGCAGCAGAAACACAACATGTGGATTAGTTTTGTACTTAATCTGTCACTCTGGCATTCCCCCTGTGAGCTGCCCGAGTGGTGTCTGCTCCCCAGCTCAAGTGTCGCTGCGGCTTCAACAGCAGCCATGCAAGCGTGGCGGGGTTGGGCAGCAAACAATGCGTGTTTGTTTGTTCACTCTGAGGCCGGTGTCTGAGGTGGAATTTTAATGGTGTGAAAAATGAGAGGAGGAAAGCGAAAATAATAACCTGGGCACTGAAACACAGCACTCAATACAATTTCTCAACCTTTGCATTCACATCTCCTGCCCTTGTCATACGCACCATCCCTTATCCCAGTAAAGTGGAATTCTGCTGTTAGTGGTGTTCTGCCAGAGAACAGAGCATAAGGGGAGTCTAAAGCGCCTAGTCCTGCACTTATAATCCTTCCAGTTTGCCTTTGCACTTGCTGAAACACAGTTTCTCTCGTATTACAAGTTTTCTTATGTTTTCCATTTTGCAGTCTGAGAGTCAAAAGTCTTGCGCTGGGAGACTGCATGTCTGTAAAAAATGAGTTCTGTAATTTCAGAAAAATTCTTCTTGACTCTCATAGTGTCCATACAAAAGGAGGGAAGCGAGAAACAGAGAAAAGATGATAATGCTCTGTCTGTGATTTCTGCCACTGCTGTGCATTTTGGAGGAAATGGCATACTTGGATGAAGTTATTTGTTGCAAAGGCCAAACTTCTGGCAGAAAAAAGAGCACTAACTTCCAACCTGCAAACATTAAAGAGAGAAGGAAGAAGAGTGTAGAAAAAGACCTAAAAGCATGGAAGAAAGCTTTGTTTCAAATATATTTGAGTTTCAAATTGGCTTGGCATACTTCCTGTGGTGGTGGAGTGCTGTAAATTGGAAGCGCTCAGGTTGGAAACAGGTCTGCAGCACTGATTTCTGAGCCCAAACAGAGTTGTGCTTACGGCCAGACTGGTTTATTCAGCCTGCTGGATGGGAGCCAAAGGAACTGACCGCCCTGTGAGCTGAAACCAGTGCCAGCCAGCCAAAGAATAACATTGCTTTGACTGAAATGGCAACTGTTTGTTTGTTCTTCCAGCAAAAGGGGAAAAAAAAGACCAGTTTTTAGTGCTGGTGGTGACAGAAAAGGTTAAAAATCGAAGAGGAAAAAGAAATTATTGTGAAAGAGGATGCAAAGTTAGGGGCAAATTTTTCTCCGTGGTTACACATCTCTTCTTGCTTGATCTTCACTGGTTTGTAATTTAAAAAAAGGCTTGTTCTTCATTAGTTTTAACATAGAGATTTTTTTCCTTCTTCTGCTAAAATACGGTAATTTTTATTAGATTATAAATTGCCCTTACTGGTAGTGGTTGTAATGTATCAAAGGCACTATGCTGTGACAGTGTAGGCTTCTTTGAGTAAATAGACATTTGAATGGGATGTAGGGCTTAATCTCAAAAATTACTTTAGCAGGAGTTTAAGGTGAGCAAAATATGCAAGCTCAGTTATTTTCAGGCCTCTTTATTAAGTGCCTCATAGAAAGGCTGGCTTTCCTCCTGGCGATACTATGGGCTGTCACCCTGTGATTTTGGGATGTTTCCCTTCTTGGTCTCAGTCTGTAGTGTACAACAGTTCCCAAAATGCTGTCTCACAGAACCACTTGAGTGCTGAAACTGCCTGGGTTGGAGGACTTGCTTTCTGCTGCCCCTTCACACACTATTTGAGTTAGTCTTGTTGTTTATTTATCCTGGGAGTTTTCATTCCATTTGGATGCTAAAAGCCAGCCCCATTGCACACAAGAGGTACTGGCAGAGAGCTGCCGGAGCCGTGCAGTGGGAATCGCTGCCTGCTGGATTGTAGCTGGTCTGAGGTCAGGCTGGCACCACCCAGCAAGCTCAGCTGGAGCCAAGTCACTGCCTGCTCCCTGTTTGTGCCACACTCATCCTCAGGGATGCATCCACCTTGTCTTTTTCTTGTTGCCATGCAACTGTTAAAACTGCTTTTATTCCCCAGTGGGCTATTAATGTTTCTGGTAAGACAAACAGTACCAGTTAGGAGATATTACTGGTGATACTGGTAGCACTTTTTTTCTGCATGTGTCAGGGCAAATCCTGCATCTGTTTTTGCTGCCTCTAGAGATGTTTGGTGTTTATTTTGGTATGCCAGCCCCATAAATTTTCCAATTACCCATTAGATTCAGTCCAACTAAAAGAAGAGCAAAATAAAGTTGCTAGTGCTCTTTATTTTATTTTAAAAGGTTTGAATATGGGACAGGTACAGAGAAACAAACAAAAAAGGCAAAAAAAATTCCAAAATATGCCATTAAAATAGATTTTAATAATAATTTTAATGATTAAAACTATTTAAATATTATCAAAATTAGTTACCTTTTTAAACTTCAGAAAATTTTAAGAAGTCATGTCAGTCACATGTGTCTTGGGGCTCAGCCTCTTTTTTGAGAAAGTTTACCCAATGCTTTTGGGATGGGTAGACAAGGACAAGAGCTGGTGAGGACAGGTCAGTTCTTCCCATTATTTGAATGAAGAATGCAAAGAGGAACATGGAAAATGGTATTTTTCATTTCCATTTTTTAGATGCTGTTGAAGAGAATTATCTTCTGATGCAGATATTCTGAAACTCAGTGGTCGTTTCGGAAATGAGAGGTGCAGTAGAGAAGCATGTAAGGAGACTGAGTCATCCTCTGGTTCCTTTATGTCTTTAATGGCACTGGAAGATCTCACCTTCCCTTTGTATTCCAGGACTATGATCTGGGTGCAGCCCAAGTTGTTTGGTCCTTCCAGCCTCCCCATAAGGTCAGCTTTCCTTCTGTCTCCCAGAGGCACTTTGGGCCTACTCCCACCACATGTGACACTCCAAGGTTAAATTCAAGTCACAGGTTGCCTGTTGGGAGGTGCTGTGTTTTGTCATGCTTCCTCCCTGGCAAGCTTGAACGGGCTCTTGCAATGCCTTGAGCACCACTTTGCACTCCACTAAGGGTTAAATCATATTTCTGTGATGAATTCCAGCACAGTTCAGCTTTACTCCAGGTGGGTGGAAGGACAAAGATTTGGCCCATTGAATTTATACTGCTCCTTTCCAGCGATGTGCCAGAAGGAGAGATTCCTCCTTGCACCAGATGTGCTCTGCTTTGGAATTGCCATTCTGGGTATTTAGCGGGAAGGCAGAATGACAGGCTAAGCACCAGCATTGCTAATACCTCAAATAAATGTTTTTCTGATTAATTAAAATAAATTGGCATAACAAGAAACACAGTGTGCGTCCTCAAAAGTGCAAAGTTGTTTTCTAATGCAGCTTCCTGTTAGAGCAAGTACTTTAATTATCTCTGTTTGTGCTCCAAACCAAATTTGGATTTTGTTTTTTCTTAGAAATCAGCATTGCTTGATTCCCATTGCTGCTTAAAAGGCAGCAGTGTGAAAGGCACTTGTCTTAAGCTATGAAATGTGTTTTCCCCTATGCACACAGGCTGTTCCCTTCAACCTCCCTCGGGAGTGACCTAAGCACAGCTCTAGGTAAAGAACTTTAATCTGTGTTTGTACAGAAGCACACTCTTGGTTTGCATTGTTTTATTATTTAAACATAATAAGCTTCGGTAGTTCAGTAGCACATTGAAAGACAAAGAGTTGGGATAGTAGAAAAAGCAGCAGGTTTTCCTCATTCAATATAGAGCCTAAAAAAAGAATGAAAGGGCTCACTGGACATGTCAGTCATAAAACAGTCCCATCACTATCAGCAGGAATGGGAAGAGTTGTCTTCTTATAGTAGTTACTATAGGTATTGGCCAATTCCTTACACAAAACAAGACATTAATACACAAATATATGTCTTAATATTTCTAGATTTCAGATCAGGATGAAAATTATTCTGCTAATTGCTTTTTTGTGTGCAGAGTGTTAAGCAAATTGCTAAATGCTGCCTCCTTCACCATAAGGAACAGTGTTTATGTATTTGAGTTACAGCAGGCTGTCCTAATAAACTAGTCATGAATTATCATATTTGATACTATCAGGTTTTGGACTGGATCCATCCGTGAATTGGAAGCCTCCCAGGAACTCTTGTGGATCTTGCTTAGGTTGTTGCTGGTACTTCCTGAACGATCAGTTTGTGTTAGCAGTCAGTGCTGGACCGCTGCTGTGGCACCGTATCGAGTGTTCTCCTTAACTGCAACACAAACCAAAACCTTGACCACTTCTTTGTGGTTCCATAAAGATCTCCTGTTATCTTTGTAGTACATGGCTATCAACTTCTCTGTTCTAATTACATTCCAATTTCTGTAATTCTACTCCACTCCTCCAGATATTCCCTGTCTTTGCAATTGGTTCAAGTAGTCTTTTTTTCCCCCCCAATTTGTATTCAAAACTTTCGGTTTACTGTTCAGTGGAGTGAAACATAGTGGACTGGGTTACCCAGGAGATGAGACTAGGAAGCCAGGTGGTCCTTTTTATCTTGCAGTGCTGTATCTTAGGCATCTACGATTGATTTCACTGCAGAGGCACTCGAATGCTGGTGATGTGTCTCCAGTGTCTCTTTACCTACTGCATAACAGGGTGGGGAGGAGCAATTAATTCCATTGTCATGAAACACTCTATTATCATCATCTCTAACCAAATGCAAAGCAGTTATCTCTTATCTTAATGGTTGAAAAGCACCTGGCCACTATGTGACAGTCATTGCCCTTCAGACAGCCTCAAAAATCAGTCCCACTGCAGCTAAGCTGCCTTTAAAATATTTGCAGATTTGCAGTAGAAGTTAGTGGTTGTATTGTATGTTGAAAGAACAAATGCCAGAATAGGAAAGTATCTGTTGTATAAAATAAAATTTTTCTAATGCTCTTGATTATGCATCCCAGCTGTCCTTATTTTGCAAGTCCAATGATCTGAGTTTTTGTAGAAATGTTTGTTTATTGGTTTTTTCCTTCTCCCTGCCTCGTACACACACCAGGAATTCTTTTTGTATGATAGCTCAGCTTTTATTTCCAGCAAAATAAAAGAAAACAAACCACAGCTAATTGGCTCTTTGTTCTCAATTTTTTGACAAGTGACAAACACTGAGATCAGATTGTAGTGCATATCCTGCAGCGGTCATATGGAGCCTGAGTTAGGGAATCGCGAATTCTCCATAATAGACTCCCACTTGCCATCACACTGCCTGTGTTTGGGGTATTTGTGTTTATGCATGCTGTGCCCCAAATGCTTCCTCTCACAGTTAAAGGGATAACCTGTGGCCTCCCAACGTGATGTGGAAAATAGCATTCAGCATTTAGGCTTAGTTCCTATTTTATGACTTTTCTTTTTGCTTTATTTCATAGCTTTTGAGCCGTGAAGCATTTGAACCTTGTTGCTAGGAAATGGTGAGGGTTTGGGTAGTACTTCTAAGGCTGAACTCTGCCCAGAACACCCGCCAATATATGACCTACTGGTGTCTGAGACCAGTATAGGACTACATCAGCATTTTTCCAGTGCTTGCTGTTCTAGAGGGTCTGTTCCATTCAAGTTTATGTCAAAAATGGAACTCCTGTTGTCTCCATTAAGAATGGACCAGGCCCAAATTTCAGGTGATCAGAGAAGGAAGACATTTCCCTCCATGAATTAGGGCATTTATTGCTATAAATAGTGTCTGCCCAGCCATACCTTGTAAAAGTCAATGGACATTTTGCTGCTGGGAAGAACATTGCATCTGATAGACCATGTAATTCAGAAGTTACACTTTACATTCAGTTCTCCTTTGTGCAGGACAATATGCCCCAGCTGTGTTGTTAAAGCAGTAGAAGCTCCAGTGGAATCAGAGGTGAAATTCCACAAGGGTTTAGTTAAAATCGTGCCCCGCCATGTTATCTACTTGATTATTTATTTATCTTTACCGTAATGGTCTTCATCAGCAAAACTTTGTACAAAGATGACGTAATTTTCTTCTTTTAATTTACAAATGACCAGCTTTCTGCCAGTGGGCATTTTATATAACCATGCAAATGAACAAGAGTGGATCATGTGAATTTAATTTAGAGATCCTTCCCCCTCCACCCCAGAACTGGAGCCTGCACTGGCTATTCCATAAAGAAAATACTGATTATTTTAAATAATCATTTGTCAGCCTCCATAATTCTCTCTTTCTTGCTTCCTACTGTGTGTCTGTAAGCAGAGGGGAACCAGTGAGGACTGAATGGCAGTTCCTGGGCACAGCCAACACTGGCTTTGCCAGCACATTCCCTTGCATATCTGTTTGTTTAGGTGAGTACCAGGGAAAGGAAGAGGAGGCTGGTATTTCTCTTGTCAGTTCTGTGCAAACATTGTGCTGCAGTTTTAGACTGCAGCTCCTCTCAGGGGAGTTTTCTCAACCTCCACATTTGCTGCTTGAAGCCACATACTTAAGTGTCAGAAACCTCACAAAAAGACCCAGGGACTAATGAGGACTTAGCTGGGTAACTTTTCTTTTAAGGGGGAGCTGATGGGGCATGAGAGAAGTTCCCCCTCCCCTCTTCCACCTACTCTGTTCTTTCTAAACTATGCAGAGACGGTAAATCTTCATTTGCTGAAGAAATAGTAGGCATGGCCTGCTGGTATGTAGTGGCAAGTGGGAAACAAAAAATTTTCCCAGGTTGTTGAATATTAACATTTAATTTTCAGTGTTCAGAACTTTATTCCTTTATTTCTAGTACGATTTAGTGTAGTCACAACAGTCCTGTGTTCAAACAATTATAGTCTGAGATAAGGAGGGACAAGGCTTCTGGTCAGTTTATTGTGACTGTAGAGGAATGGAAATCTCAGGATGATTAAATAACATAGGAATTTCTGTGGTGGGAATGCCTGTACCAGAGAAATGCTGGCCTTGTGGTGCCTTTACTTCTCCAGCTTAGTGCCCAGAAAAGAAAATCTGAAGACTTTCTTGGACACCATGAGTGACAGTTAGTGCTTATGTCCTTATTTTCTGTCATCCATTGAACATCCAGAAGAATATGGTCATTGAAATTGGGAGAATTATCGGCTGGCCAGGGTGTCTCCGTTAGCAGAGCTGTTTTCATCTTTGCAGATCATCACCAACACGATCTGTCTGTGTCCTTTGCTTGTACACTTGTAGGTCAGATTGGGCTGTTGAGGCTGGTAGGCTGTGTTTGAGCTGGCATTGCTCCAGTCTGAGCAGTAATTCCATATCAGTAATCGCTAGAAGATTTGATTATCAGGGATTTATTGATACGCGCACAGTGGCCTTGTGTGTGAGCTGTCCTGTTGCTTTTAAAGGACACTAGAGGACAAGGTGAGATTTATTTACACACATAAAAATGCAGGAAGATTCCCAGGGGATTTATAGAGTGCCTAGCAGGCAAGTAGCCTCACTCTCCTGACACTTAAAGAGAGGTACCTCTCTGCTACAGGCACTTTTGTGCGTTTACTAAAGGTGTGCTCTTCAGAAGTGCCCAAGTGATGTATGAGCCTAAGTCACAGTAACTTTTGGGAATACTTAAGCTCTAAAATGCATGGTGTACTTTTGAAAATGAAGCCTCACTTGGGCCTAAGGCTTTCTAGAAAATGCACCTCTGATGCTTTCAGAGGTATTGACCTCATCATTTCTCTCTTGCACTTTCATACACCTAAATATCCTTATAGACTCAGCCCCATGCCCCATCAAACCTTATATTTTACCACTGTGACAATAAGTAGCTTCAACACTTCGTACTCACAGACTACAAGGCACTGCTTTAAAGCAAATGAAGAAGAATGAAGAGCTTTGTCCCTACAAGTGCAGCTTATCTCATGAATCAGTCATGGGGGACCTGATAGTTTTGGGTTGGTTTTGTCCATTCTGTAACACTGTCCATTCTGTAACTCTGCCTTTGAGAGAGATGATTGGCACACAGGAGAGGTTTGCTGGAAGTTACCACAATGATGAAGTGAAATTTAAAATTACATTGGATGTTTGCTTAAGAAGCAGCAGATGAGGCCCTGCAGATTCTCAAATCCTCCTTGCTACACTGTAAAATGAAACCATAACCATTTGTTATTCTTCTAGTGGTGACAAGGAAGCCAAGGCAGGAAGGAATGACCCTTTAATGATGCTTTCTGACTTCTTAAGGGTTTGAATTTGTTGCTGTTTTTGTTCTATCCAAGGTTCTGGATGTAATTTGAAACTGCCTTTTATTCTTCTGAAAGTTTGAAATATTTTTGATATTGCACCACTGAGATTTTTAAAGGCCTTTTAGTCCTCCTTCACAGATTTTGCATGAATTTATCAAGCCATTTGAGGTGAGAGCGTAATTTAAAGTCACTCAAAGTGGCAAGGGAACTAGCAAATGAATTTCGAAACAATACCTCTGTTCTCTGAAACTCTTAGCTGATCTGTTGAGCTAGTGGGCCTTCCCTCTTTGAAGGAATCTCCCTGTTTACATAGCTTACATTGCAAAATATAAATTAGGGTTCTAAAGGATTTGAATGGTTTAAATACATGTTTGCATTTACCCCAATGATTGCAGTATAGTTTTTCCCATCACCAGGATAATTTTAATTAGACTTGGAACTGGAGACTTCTCAGTAAAAGAGGAGGGCCTTTGTTTTCTTAGTGTTGTGACTAAAAATGACACATTTTGCTTTAAGTTAATGTATAAAGCTAGCATTTTCTAATTTGTGAACTTTGGACACCAATGAGAATGATTCTGCCAGACAAAAATCTACTGCTGTTCAGATTCCTTGCATGGCTGTATTCATGCAAATGTTCCTCATAGCCCAACATGAAGCGGTGTATTATAAACCATTATAGCACAGTCATCCTTTTTTCTCAGTTTCAGATCATTAGCATAGGTCCAACAGTATAGAGGACCAATTTCCATGATAAAGAAAGTCCTCTCCCATTTAATCACTTACCACCAAATGAACCATTTAATGCCACATTCAGACATACCATTTGAGGATTTCCCAAGGCTCCCCTTGATCCACTTACACTCCCTTATCTGCCTTTTGTCTCTTGTTAACCTGTTTGCTTTTTATAAGGGGAGGGGGGGGAAGGAAAAATCAAATCCATTGCAAGAGATCTGCAGCTGTTAACTTATTTTTTTCCCCTTAAAAAGTTGCTTGAGATTTCTTGGAGCTTCTTCTTAGCAGTGCCTAATCACTGTAGTTTAACAGACTCCGTAATTACCTGCCTCACATGAAAATGGCTTGATTACTGCCTCTTTGTCCAATCTAGTTCAACTTTAAATGACAGCTGAATTTATTCTAGATGAATAGCTTGTGCTGTGGGATCCCGGCGGGGTGGTCTTGATTTATTTGCAGCCTTAAAAGCTTCTAAAACAAGAGCAAAACATAGTTCTAAATTCACAGAAGAGTGGAGGTGCAAGGCTTCTGTGTTTATATACTGAGGACCAGCCCCTCTAACCTTTGCTTTGAGCAGAGCATGTATGGCATTCATTTGGGAGTATATGGGTAGGTAAATTCTATTCCACAAGAATAAAAAGCTGTGTAATATGCTTCAGAAGGTGTACAAAACCTACCGACACTTTGAGTCACGATTCCACGCTCTGACAAATTCAGAATGTGGTAACAATGTTGTATAAGCCAAGAAATTGAGCATTTGACTCCAGCTGTATTTAACGTGGCTCTGGCTGTGCCTAAATAGTGTTGTCTGTGTTCAGAGTGCCACAGTTGCCACGAGGATGTTCATGCAGCACTCTGCAGTGGTTCCAGTCTGGCTGTGTCTGTACTTGGAACCGAAGCCTTGGAGTCTTGGAGCTTGGAGTCTGGGGGTCAAGGAACAACCCACACCCATGCAAGTAAATCTGCTAGCCTGGAAAACAGCGTGGCTGTGTGTGCACGGGCCATTGGGCCCGGCTCCTGGATTCTGGTGTCTCTTGAATCATGTGTGGCCAAACCCTTGGCAGAAAATGCTGCTGGTGTTGTCCAGCCCATTCACAGGAGCGCTGTGCCAGTGGGTGTGCAGAGGTACCAGATTGGTTAACCCTGGACTGGATGATGTGTCTGCAGTGTGTGCTGCTTTCAGGGACACTGAAAGAATAGGAAATGCTTTTGTGAATGCACAAGTGAGTGGAACATTGTTTTCTCCGCTGTGTATTGAGTGCATGTAAGGTAGGAATGGTACAGCAGACAACAAACGTTTAGGAAGGAAAGATGAGCTAGAACAACTGGTCCCTGCAGCTTCCATTGCAGGATTGCTTCCTACAGTCCAATTTTATATACTTTCCACTTTTATTTTAAGTGTTCGAAGCAATGAAGTTTCCTTTAAACATAATGTGGAATTAGGTAACATTAAAAACACATCCAAAGATGCAGAAAAACAACAGTCTGTGCTTATAAACTTATGCTTAAAATAATATTTATTTAAACACTGTGCTCCCTAGGACAGCCTCATTTTCTAAGGGTCTCAAGAGGAGAGCAATCATACAGTATAATCTTGTTAATTTAATATTCGTCAGTGCAATGCAAACAATAAATACAGAACATTCAGACTAGAAATTGCAGTAACTGTATTAAGCAACCACAATTTCAGTTCATTATGCACTGACAAGCTTCTTAAGATAAAGATATACTATTTTCTTTATTCAAACAATATGTTACATTTTTAGTAATAATAATATTTAGCAATCACATAGCGTGATTCATCTTCAAAGTCCTTTAAAAATAATAATAATGTTTTAGTCCCAAAGACATGAGTAGGTAAATATTATGAACCTATTGCACAGATGGAAAGATTTAGATGGGTTAAATAGCTTGTCTTTGACTGCAAGGATAGTGACAGTCAGTGGTGGGATAAGGACTCATGTTGCTCTATTTTAGGTTTTGAACTTTTTTGTTTGTTAAATTGCTTGAGGGATCTCTGGAGACAGTCAGCCCCTTCCATGATATGTCCCCAAATTCTGTACATTTCTGAAGCTGTTCCTATTCTTCATATTGTTTTTTGGTTGTTTTTTTTTCAGCTGAGTAGGCCTGTATATCTTCCTTTTTATGCAAACATGTCTTCCTGAAAGGCCAATTATTTCTTGACTTTACATTAAAGTAGCTGTTTAGATAAGAGGAGAGATAATTCCCCTGATTAGTATCTTTGGATTTATTTTTCTTATAACCTTGTAAGAAAATCTAGCCAGATCTCTGTCTCTTTTTCTCTCTCTCTCCCCCCTGCATGTCTTGAGATACAAATTCAGGATTAACATTTCTCTTCATCTTTCCTTTATCAAATGTTTATTCAAGCAAGGGAAACAAAGAGGCATGGTTGTAAGCTCCAGGACACCTACTGAACCTTAGACCTACTCCTGCAGACTTGCAGAAATGATTATGTGGGAGATTATTTGGAGCTCTCACTGAGTGAATTTTACTTTCTTAATAGCCACACATCCAGTTTTCAGACACTGCCGAGAAAAAAAATGTAGTAAAATTAGCTGCCTCCTGGTATTCCCAGGAATCCTTTTGACAAAAGGATTAGTCTGAATGCTGTAATGGATTTACATGGTAAGAAAGTGGATTGCTTAAGGACCAAAGTTTTCTAAAATTCAAGCAGAGCTGGTGCTGGTGTTGCGGTTTTAAAATCAGTATGAAAAAGAAAGGCTGCATTTAATACATTTACAAGATTGTTGATCTGTATTTACTGTGCAGGTATTAAGAGTATGAAAATGACATTTCAGATCAAGAAGTGCTATTAAAAACACCTCATGAGCATGCTTTGTATATTTTCTGTTTTTACAGTTCCAGAGGTTTTTTGGGGTTTTTTTGTTGTTGCTTTTTGGGTTTTGGTTTTGGTTGGGTGGTTGTTTGTTTGTTTTTCTTTTGTGGTTTTTTTGTTTTGTTTTGTTTTGGTTTTTTAACAGAAGTGCCTGATTTTTGGAACTGATCAGCACCCCTTTTTCAACATATCATTTCATCATGGGTGAC
Source organism: Pomatostomus ruficeps (assembly GCA_013400735.1). NCBI lineage: Eukaryota > Metazoa > Chordata > Aves > Passeriformes > Timaliidae > Pomatostomus > Pomatostomus ruficeps. The sequence goes on along the minus strand of VYZT01061686.1, from coordinate 168,876 downwards.
TTGTCCTGTTCTTCAGTATGGGAGACCCAGCCTGTGAGAGGCTCAGTCATGTAATTAGACTGGGGTTGCATGTGTGTTTGTGGTCTGGTGCCACTGAAATTTAATGAAAATAGTAAATACTTCCTTTGAAAGCAAACTGGATAGGTGGCAGTAATGAAAAAATGTTTAGATAGCACTTCTCTTGTTCTAGTTATTAATGAAGCACTAAGAGAGTTATCTACATCAAAAATATTAAATAAGAATGGTGATTTAGTTTGATGGCTGTAGAACTGTGAAAGCCTGCTTCAGATGCCCTGTGCAGCAAGGCTTTTTCTCTCTATCCATCCTTGTGTTGGCATTGAGAGCTTCTGGGAACAATTACAGAAATATTACCTGTAGCCTGTGGGACTGGACATTTATATATGGGTTGAAAGACAGCAGAATTAGGGGACTGTGAAATACTGAATTTAGGAGTGGTTGTTAGCAGGTAATAGGATGGAGGAACATCGTTGTCTGGCATATGATAGAAAGATGGTACATAAGGTAAAGTTGATGAAATACAGCTGAGGAATAAGACTGTGATTTACAGCAATATCTATACTATTATTTGAAGTACTCCCTTCAAAACAAGTTATTTATCTTCCAAAAGTGTGGGAATCTGGCGATGCAGATGTCAGAGCTGATGGTTGCCTGCAGTTACACGTGCACAGCTTTCATGAACTCTTCGGTGCCTGTGACCAAATGCACCATCTGGGCTTTCCAGTGTATGCTTCTTTGCTTTACTCTTGTTCCTCTTCTGTTTTCTTTTAGCCTTCTTTTGTCTGGGCTCCTCAGCCTACAGAGAATTTCATTTGCCTGCTCAAGGCTCTGTGGCTGATACTGTTTAACACTGGCTCTTCATTAACTCCTTCCATTGTATTTTCTTTGCTTGCTTTTCAAGCCCCAACGTGTTGCTCAGACCCTTGTCCTTTGCCTTGTTCCCTGTAAGCCTTGAGTGTGCCAGCAGTGCCACCTGCAATGCCACCTCCCCCTGCAGGCGCTCCCGTCTTTGTGATGGCTGCAGGGTACCCCCCAGGTCTGCCTTGTTTATAACCCACCTCCTTCACATCCTTGCTGGAAAAACATTCGATCCAGCTGTCCCCAGTAAGCTAACTCATCCTCTTGTCCAAGTAAAAACCTCATAAACACCAAGTTTATGGGTTGGAAGTTATTTCTGTAGTCAGAATGCAAAAGGTGATTCACGTCATTTTATATAACAGCATCTAACAGTGTTCGGGTCTCTGCTGCCATGTGCAGAAGGAGCCTAGGGAACTGGATGAGACCAGAGGGCTGGGCAGTGAGTAACACTGAGGAATCCTTTGGCTGTATTAGTGTCACCGTGGCTCTTCCCTGGCTTGTTGATTGTTGGTTCTAACTTTTACTTCAGATTTAACTAGAAGTTCTGTGGGATCTCAGCAGTGATTTTTTTGTGATTTGGCAGTAGCTCAAGAGGAGGTGCACCCTGAGTATCTTCACAGTGCTTTGCAAGCCAGGGGAGGCAGGAGCTCACCCAGGGGCATCCCACTGCCACAGTCTTTGCACCTGACGGCTGCTGTAAGCACTGTGTGTCTGTGGTACGGCGCAAGCATGGCCTGGTGTCGCAGCAAGGCTGAGCCTCTTGCTTCGTGCACAGGCAGTTCTGCGGCCCCTGGGGACAGAGTGGTGTCTGAGCACCTTCACGTGGATAAGTTGATCTTCCCATTAGCTGACTGAGACTGGACAGTGCTGGCAATAGGGCTGCTACGGGTGTAGGCTCTGTGACATGTAATGAATGAGCAGGTGTGATCCCCTCCAGCAGGGAGTGGTTTCATGGATACACAGCATGGATCTAACTCACACCTGAATTACACCACATGAGCCTGCTGAAGCTAACAGATTTATTCTACACTAACATTGAATGAACCACAGATCAGATTCTCTCTCATACAGAATTCATTATGCCATCTAGTTCTCCTCTGGTCAGAACCAGTAATAACTGTGCAAGTTGCTATACAGTGTGGTGCAGTATGTGAAATAGCTTCACAGTGGAAATTGCTGCTGTAACATAAAATTAGTCTGTGCATTGACACTGAATAGCAAAAGGATGCTAAAACAAAATCCAAACTCTGTAGGAAGGGAGACATTTAATATCTCCGAGAAGTACCTTGCAGCAGCACTTGTCAAGTTCCTTTCCAGTTGCAGTTTCCCCTGTGCGTGCATGCTGTACAAGTTTTTTTTAAAAAAAAACTGTTGCACAAAAGCCTCCCTTTTAGAGTGTCTTTCAGTGGATGATAAAAATAATTCTGTCATTGTCATCAGAGACTTGGAGTGCTGAATCAAAAATACATTAAAATATTTAGTGCCATAGAGATAATTTTTTACAATCTAAAATTGCTGATCTAGGTAGTAGTCCTCATTATTGAAACTTCTTGAACATTATTTGAACTTTTTGATACATACTCAAACACTTCGTCTTGGTTTAAATGGAAATCAAAATTTTCTTCTGTTATTCCTGTGCAAACAGGTACCTCCCACAGAGACAGGAGTAGGATTTCAAGATTCTGAGAGCAGCTTCAGCTGCTATCACCAGGTAGTGGAAGAAAAAGTGAGGAAGATAAGAGGGAAGGAATGGCATCTCAAGGCTTCTGCAGACTGTTCTGTCTTGGGATGCCTTGGTAGAATAATTAACCAAATTGCTTTCACATACATTTCTGTAGACCCAGTAAGATCAATAAATTGTCTTTACATCAATTTAGCTTCAGATGTTTTATTGGTGGTAATACCTGAGATTCAAACAAGTCAGTTTACCTCTCATTGTCTGTGTTATATCAGCGGGTTTGTAAAGTTAAACTTGCAAACTGGGAATTCTTGCTGTGAAACTGTAAAACTGTAAAACACAGTGTTGCTTTCTACCTAAACACTGTTGCAAATATTCTAAAATAACAGTTTGAAGCAATTCTGTGAAAGCATTTCCAATTCCAAGAGAACAGAAACATGTGGAGTAGTGTATAGAGCAATGCATTTTCATTTTCTTAACTATATATATACACTTTTGTTTTCTACACCAAATGCATCCAACTTTGGTAAAAAATAAATACTTTGACTTGCACAAAGTCATGGCATATCCGTGCTCTCATTTTGTAAAGGTTCTTGCATTTTCTCAGATAGGAATCTCCACAGAAAGAGCTGGTAATTACACTTGTCATCCTCTCACTTGGCTACAGCTGCAAAGATATAATACAGTAGCAGGCTCATGTTTAAAATGGCATTGACTCAACTGTAAGTCCCAAAGGTCACCATCATTAAAATCTAGGGCATGAGTTTTACACATGTCACTAAGATCATGCAGATGAAGAAAATAATCTCCAGGGAAAGAGATTTCGGGAGCCTGTAATTCTCCTAGCTTTTAAAGCACTGGTTATATAATGCCTACGCTAGTGGGGCTGCAGAAAATAAAGGTATATGAAAAAAAAAAGGCAAAATATTATGTATGAGGTCAATCAAGGCAAATAACACTTGTGTTGTAAGGTCAAGACCACCCCCAATCCTCAGTGCCTGGACTTTCCCATGTTTTCCTTCATCCAGCAGGACGATATTGAGCTTTACTATTCACATGATAATGAATTATGCAGAAGAGGTAACTGGCAGATGTAGTCACTCAGCTTCTGTCCATCATACTTGTAAAGTCCTGGCAGTCAAGCAAAGTCCCCAGTGACTAGAAAAAGGGAAATATCACACCTGCTTTTAAAAAAGGATAAAAATTGGACCCTGGGAACCATCAACCAGTCAGATATTTCTGTGTCTGATAAGATCATGGATCGTATCCTCCTGGAAGCTGTGTCAAGGCATAAGGATGACAGGGAGGTGATTAGACAGCCACCTGGCTTTGCAAAGGGCAGATCACGCCTGACTAACCTGGTGTCCTTCCATGATGCAGCGACTGGGCTGGTGGAGAGGGGAAGAGCGACTGGTGGAATGTATCTTGGCTTGTTTCAGTCCTTTGATGTGATCCCACACAGCACCTCTGCTGCTCAGCTGGAGAGCTGTGGGTTTGATGGTGGGTGGGGTGGGCTGACCTTGGCTGGCTGTCAGGTGCCCACCAAGCTACTCTGGCATTCCCCTCCTTGACAGAATGGGGGGTGGAAAATACAATGAAAAGTTCATGGGTCGAGATGAGGACAAGGAGATCACTCAGCATTTATAGTCTCAGGTAACACAGACTCGGCTTGGGTAAATTAATTTATTTTATTGCTAATTTAACAGAGTAGGATAAAGAAAACAAGAACAAATATAAAACTACATTGTATTATTCTGTGATAGCACTGATGAAGACAAAAGTCTTCGAACAAGTGTTTGTCCAGGCAGTGACATTCGTTCCCACCAGCCTGAGGGTAATGTATGCACTTCTCTAAGTGTACAAAGGATTCAGCACACCTCGGCATCTTAGCGTTACAATCATTTGTTTCCTTGGCCTATATTGATTCCTGTGCTATGTATTGACTATCAAGTCTCTTTCTTGTCATTTTGTATACGTTCTGTGCAATATCCAGATAAGCTTTTGTTGTGCCTCCCCACCCCTGTCCCTGCAAATCCTTCAGTCTGCTGCCAGCACTTCTGATACTGCCTGTTTTGTGTCAGGTTACAGGATGATGACCCACTGAATCAGTTGCTTTAAATCCATATTGGACTATTCATTGTAGTGTCCTTGTTTTTCATGGAATTTTTGATTGTGTATGCCTCTGCATTATAACTAAATGAGAAAATGTAAAGTTGTCAAATTTTAATGGATTAATGGTAGCTGTTCCCTGGGAAAATATGCAGTGTAACTGTCTGTACAAAGAATAGAGCTGGGAATTAAGAAGTATTTTGTCATTGATTACAAAACGGTAAGGGTGGCACAGAATGATCTGTGCCTACCTGGAGAGACGGCTTAAAGAGTAGAGGGGTGGAAAACAAAAGACAGAGTGGTAATTGCTATACTAGCATGTAAATGATGATGCAGATTATCTGACAAATGGTCAGGAAATATTCTTTAAGATCCATCTCAGCTTTATCTCACAACAACCAGGTCAGACAAAAGTCCAAGACTGGTAGATGAGATACAATCTTGTATGAGTAGAGGGAGAGGTTGACTGTTCAGAAGAATCTGATAGAAATTTTGGCACTGACTTAATTATGATCAGATTTGGGTGTAATGTGTTACCATGGCAATTGTTTCCTAATTACTGAGTTCTCCCAGGGATAGTACAAATGAAAAACAAACAAAAAATCAGCAGAAATGTTTGATCTTTTCTACCACAACTGCAAATGACTGGGTCTGATGTAGAAATGATTGGGAGATATTCTATAACCCATAGCATATGAGTTTCATTTAGATGATCCTCATGGTCCTAGCAGCAAAACTGGAGGGTCTGTAAGGGGAAAAGGAAGAGACAGATAAGAAGAGTATGCCTAAGAATGGAATAATGTATGATTTAGTGAACTAGATTCTGATCTAACTAATTCCCCGGCTTCAGTGGAATTTAGGTTGGATTTACATTGGTGTAAACAAGATCATATCTGGTCCAGATCTGGATCACTGAACCTTATATAGCCACGAGAAATGTATCTGGCATTTCCTATAATGTGTGGTATATTATACCACTGTACTATTTGCTAAACCACATCACTTAAAGCTTAGCCTATTTTGGAAGGGCAGTTAATAAGGAAAGAGGATTTTGTTTTTTAAATGTCATGTTTGATGTCTTTCTTTCAAGATAACTTCCAACCTCCATCGCATTGCTGTTTGATTCTAATTTAAATCATTAGATGTAGGGGAGGACAAGGTAATCTATCCTGAAGAAAAAAAGTAATCAATGCAAGTAGGTGTAATTAGTAGTACTTTCCTCTGGTAAGTCAATGGTGTAGAGAGAGCTGAAAAACCACTGCAGACTACATTTGCTCTTCCTAATGTATTGTGACTTCCTCACAGCTTTCATAATGAAGTTGTTTAGATCTCCTCTAGGACAGATATGTCTTTTTTTTCCTAGTTAAACAGACTGACAAGTTCTAATATGCCATAAATAATTTTATCTATGAAGAAAGATCCAGACACACAGACTCATGTGGGCAGCAGAAGTTTTAATTTTCTTATTTGTTGAAAACCAAAATAAGCTTTTGATGAAGTGCTTACTTCACATGTCATGGTTTTACTGAGTTTATTAAATATATTTATAGGTGTAAATCCTTGAGGATATTCTGTCTAAATCTGAACTTGCTTCCAGTCCCTCAGAGGCTAGGTACAAAGATTTGTGAGCTATATATGTTGTTGATTGCTCCTTTGCATTCATTCTGATTTGCCAAGAGAGTCCTCTTTTCTTGACAAGTTTAGTAACATAAATTAGAGAAGGAAATAGTATGCCAAAAGATGAGAACATGACTACTCCATGTGTTTAAATTTCTCCACCAGTTGGGTTATTTGTTTCATAAACCTGAGCTAGTGGGAATACACGTAGCATAAATCAGCATTTGAAATGAAAAATAAAGAAACAAGCCCTACATCCTGTCTGGATGTTGGTGTAGAAGAAGAGCCTTGACCAATAATATCTTACACAGTTTGGCACAGATTTTGCCTGATGGTTTGTGCATTCTTACTGGTTTAGAATACTTTTGTACAGGATGTCTGGCAGTTTTGGGGTGCTCCACCCAATTCTTTTTCCTCTCTCTTTACATCTTGCTGGAATCTTCCTTCTAGTTTTAACTTAACTTGTTCAGCCTAGAGTGTTGCCTCTACAAGTTGTATCAGAGCAGTATCTGGGCTGATCTTCAGAAATGTCCAGGGTCATGTGCCTAAGGAAAAGCATAAGAACATGGTGTGTACATATACAGAGAAGCCTTCACATCTACAAGAATAAAAAAACAACATAAGTGCCCCCCCGGGATTTTTCTGTATAAAGAAGCATAATTCTCCTTCTTGCTGCTGATCAAAGGCATCTGTGGCTCAAGCTGTGTTTTGTTAGATCTGTGAGGAATCACATTGGCATATATCTGACCCTGGCTCAGAACTAAACCACAGTTGCTTCTGGTGCTGATATCTGAGCAGTGGACACCAGTCCAGCACCGTAGCCCGCACCGGACCCCAGCTGTTGTGGCATTGACCCCTCAGAAGCCATCTCTCTTGTCCAGGTGAGTGTATTTGGCACCAGACCAGTCAGGCAGCCTGTACACTTGCACACCACCACGTAGAACACTCTGTTTCTGTGTCAGAAATGTACAGCAGATGAAAGCTTATGAAAGGCTGTTCAGATCACTACTGAGCTGGAGTCTTTGCTAATTTTCCAGCAGAAAACCACTATGTTCCCTTGCTTGTGCCAGGTGCTGAGTTTCTGGACAACCTTTCACAGCTCAAAGAGCTGTCTTCCTCTGCAGATCAGCTGTTTGAGCCACAGTGCTGTTCCGTGCCAACCAGAGCCTTCCTTTTGCTTTCATACCTGCTTTTTTGGCATGCGTCACGGGTACAAACCCTTTTGGAGTCAGCAGAGTATTTATCAGCAACTCCAAGTCAGCTAAGAGATAGAAATACTGTCGATACTTGTTCATGCATCGCTGCATAAGATTTGCTAGAGATAGTGGTCTCCAAGGGAGGATGCTCCTGGAAAGGAAGTTACCAAGTTTCTCTTGTTCTGTCTGGGTACAAGTGTTATTAATCTGCCATTCTTCAATTCTGAATAGCTAATTATCAAGTGGTGGGATGCAAACCTTTAATAAATGAAAATTTTCAGAATCCGTTGATTCCCACTGGACTGAATTGTAGAGTTACTGAAAACTGTGGTGACTATAGTATGCATATAGAGGATGTACCCCTCCATGCAGTTTGGATGACTCCCACTGTGTCATCCACAATTTTGACACTTTTCATCATTATGAGGCCATTTCACTGGACAAGTCCTTCATCATAAATTGGGTGATGTCTTTCTGCAGATTATGTTAAAGAGATCTTAAGTCTTTTAGAAGGAGAAACAGAAGGAGGACATTCGGATGTTGTCTCACTTCTCTGGAACTTTTATACTGATTCCTGAAAAAGTGGAGCTTCCTTCAAGACAGAAAGGTGATTGTCACTACTTTCTTTTTCTCACCATAAATCACAGAATCACAGGATGGTTTGGGTTTGTAGAGACCTTAAAGATCATCAAGCTCCAACTCCCCTGCCATGGGCAGGCACACCTTCCACTAGACCAGAATGTTCTTGATCTCTACAAGATAATATCTTGAACTCTTCAAGATGGAGGTAGCATTTAACATAAAGACCATGTATTGTCTGCATGTGTGTGACTAAGGAAAAGCAATAATTTTGTTAGGCTTGTTAAAGATTGTTTTGTAATTCATGATACAATCTGTATTTGTCCCCACAATGCCCCACCTTCATTTTTAACTATTTCCTAAGAAAATAAGGCCTAAATAACTGTATTGCCCATCTGCCTGTTACCTGTATTTTTAAGCTATTGACCAGTTTGGGCTGCTTTATGGTAAGCAGAGGTTGCAAAGATACCAAATTCCTACAAGTTTTGTGGAAATTGACACCTTTGTGTCAATTACACTGATGCCCATTCCTTTTGTCAGCATCCAGCAGGCCAGCCAAAACATACAAATTCCTAGATGGAAGCAGGATTGAGAAATGAAATACATCCAGTCATGTGTGCTTAGTCACAAATCTTTGTGCTCAGCTTTGTTTTCGTTACTTCAGGGTTCACTATTTTAATGTACAAATTGAGCACTGTTCCTTTCATCATTCAATACGTTTGATTATAGCCATAATAATATAATATGGAGTCCTGTTATCAGATGCTCTTAACTAATTAATGCTGTAAATTACTGTAAAAATCCAAGGTGAAAGTTGCTATGCAATAGAAATTAGTATTTGTGTTTTTGGTTCCCAGTGTTTAGATTATTTTAAAAGATTATTTTAAAAGCATCATGTCCCAAATAGGGAGACTATCACTTTACTCTTCCCATAAACACAGAGGCTTGGGGGCTTTGTAACTGTCAACATTACTACTGTGAATTTAAAGAAATGAAGAGTGTAAATTCCCTGCTGCCCAGAGATTTTCTATGAAGTGAGGCCGCCTCTTGGCCCTGAAGATCCCAACAGAGTTGGTTGGGTTTGTGAGTTCACTTCAGGGAGCAGGCTGGTGCTTTGCCTATGAATCTTCCAGCAGATACAGACTGGACTGGGTAGGAGAGGAGTGCAGGGAAATTTGAGCATCTGCATTCCTGGTTTATATGGCTGATGAGATCTGGTTTTAAGGATAGCTTGGCAGAGCTTGTGAATTTCAGATTTGACTGATGAGGGAGGATCAGGGATAGTCCAGATGAAAGTTGATAGGTCAGAAGAAAAGCTGTAGATGAGATTAAGAAAATCTGGTCAATCAGTGATCCTTCTTCAAGGCTAATCTTTCCCTGCTTTACTCTTGCTCTTCTTCGCTGGCTTCATTTGTAATTTTTCTGGCTTTTTTTGGCTGCAGATGAATTTCCCTCACTCACTGTATCCACAAACCCTGCTCATTTGTTTTTCTCCAGTGAGGCATCAAATGCTGATTAATCTTAATGCATCGCCAGCGTCTATAACCTTCCTTAGGAGCCAGATACTGCCCACACTGGGCACAAAACTGCCACTGACATCAAGAGTTACGTTGCGGATGAAGGCGAGTATTGACAATACAGGAGTTTTGCTGCAGATCAAGGGCAGTGGATCTCTGTGGGAGTTCCTGCACATTTCTTTCCAAGTGGCTACCCTAGCAGGGAAGTAGGCTGCTGGATTCGTAACAGCAGACACAGATCTGTCCCTGTCATGGTTTGATCACTAGAACTGAAAAATAAAGAAAGCCCTGCCTGGTTTCCACTGGTAAAGTTACCCTCAAGTATTAATGTATTTTTTTCAGAAAATGAGTTGTAAAATTCCAGCCTTATTAAAGTCTTTCAGGGTTTGGCAGTTGTTTTCAGTGGAGTCAGGGCTTCATCCTTCATGCAGCAGCTGTCTTGTTTTTTGGCAGCCGTGGTGGCCATCCAGTGATGAGTTAAATGATTCTTTCGTGTAGTTTTGATGTCAATTTGGTAAATATATGAAGTGCTTTATCTTAAAATCCAAAGTTTTATGCATAAACCAATTCAGTGAAATTTAAACCTGGAAATTTAAAATATCCAGTCATTATTAATTTAAATTGTGTTGTTAAATAATTTTACTTCTGCTTCAGAAATCTATTTTTGAAAGAAGTTCCTCCCTCACAGTCGACTGAATAGGATGTGTTCTGTTAGCATTTGTAAAACCCTGTAGCCAGTTATTCATCCCACTATTTAATTTACAACTTGTGGTTTGTGATGGGTCCATTCCAAACTCTACATCATTATCTTGAGGGTTGAGGACGCTCTGGGACTATGAAGGGAACCAAAATAAACCCTCTTTATCACAAGTAATTCATGAGTTTCAGAATATATCTTAATGATCATGTGTTTAATTAAACCAAAAAAATTTGTTACCCTCATGGAGTTGTGCCGGTTGGTGCTGGTGGCAGACTAAACTAGCTTTAACAAGATCGTCCCTAAAAAACCAAGGCAGTATCTTCATACAAATGCATTCTGAACTCCATTTGTTCTGTTTAAAAAGAGGTAGAAGGGGTGTAAATTTCATAGTAAATGTTTCCAGCACAAAGCCAGTACAAATTGTTTTGCTCAGAGAATAACCAGCAATGTTTGAAACAAAGTTTCATATATAGCTGAAATGTATATTGTCAGGATAGTTGAAAGTCATAAAAAATCCCCTTTCTACACTGAACAGTTGTTCTAGTTCTCTGACAGTGCATATATGAAATTATTGTTTATTGTTTTGATCACACCAAAGCCCTCGATAATATAGAGATGTGTGCACGTGTGCGCCATCCTCATAAGCCACCAATCTTCATTTCTAAACCATGCCGTGCTCACATTTGTTGAACAATATTATAAGAAAATTATTCCTTTATTTTGACATTTTTCCTAGGAAGCTCTCCTAAACTGCTTCAGAGAATGTCAAGAGCCACTTACAGGAAGTAATGAAAAGAACCTTAGAAAACTCATCTTTCATGATAATCCGTGCTTTAAAGTCGCACGCTTCGTGCCCGAGTGTTATCTGAGTGCACTGTCACTCTCTTGAACTGCCACGTGCTGAGGGAATCTGCAGCTAATACTGGACTTCAGTCAGTGCTAGGACTCTGTATCTCCAAACTACATTATTAAACAACCTAAACACCTGGCTTCAGGGATCTGCACTAATATCGCTAATTTGGGGCTTGATTTTAAAATTTTCGTGGTGAATTTTTCAAGGCCACTGATGTTGCTGAGTGGCACAAATGGGATCTCATACCTTACTTCTGTTAGAGCATCTGAAAATCGATCTCTTGGCATATGTAGAGATAGCAGTAATAATCCAGTGACAGTTTCACACATGGGCAGTTCATAGGCTTGTGTCAATGAAGAATGACTTGCAGAAATAAATCTGCCTCTCTCAAACCTTTTCTGTCCTGAGCATGTGACAACAACTGCTGCAAAGCCTGGTTCCCTGTTTCTCCTGCACTGAAGAAAACCACAATAAGCTCTAGGATAGTAAATAATAATTTTGATACCTTTTTTTTACAGAAAAGATAGGGAAGTCTTTTTGTTCTACCAGAAGCCTTTTCATTTATTCATTTTAAATTAGCCTGTTTTCCAAGATGAAAGTTGAAGGGCAGCAATCATCATTTTAATGTAAGATGCCAGTAAAGGCAATATCTCCTGGAAGGGAAACAAAGAAGTTAAGAGGAGGAATTAAGAAAAGATCAAAATCTTTTAACTATAGCATGTTTTTTCTGTCTCTGTAGCACAGTATACCTTCATACACGTGTCTAGCTGTAACAAGGCAGAGAAGTATACAAAGGTAAATTCAGAATAACAGGGTAAAAAAATAGCATCAGGACATTTATAAGTGTCTTTATGATATATTAATATTTAGTTCCAGTGTATTCATAGTTTTGTTTCTGTATTTTAAGCGCTACAGGTTTATATCATAAAATGTAGAAGTAAAAAAAAAAAGAAAGTGATAAACGAGACTCATCATGAATATTTCTTCTCAGGTGTGTGTTGTCAAAGGGCCTGTATCAATTAGTTTTGAGATTTTGCAGGGTGGAGGCATTATGAATAGTCACAAAAACATACACGCTGGATAAGCTACATTGCCATTCCATCATGGTGCTTTTGTGAACAAAGTGCAGCATTGCTGAGGGGTGTCTTGACAGATTCATAGTTTTGATTTTCTTTTAGTGGCCTCTTCAAGTGTTAATAAAAATATAAAAGTTTTATGTCTGTTTCAGAATTATTTGGAGTGCAGCCATCTGCCATAGTGCTTCCAAGAATGTCAAAGAGAACCTGAAGGGAAAGGTCATGGAGCCCAGCTCTCACAAATCAGATTCCTGTGCCAAAGGGAATAAGGTTTTCCACCTGTGCAGAGATTTTACACTCAACTGCACCCATGGTTTTCACCAAAGGAAGTCAGTCAGCTTTGTATATGCTGTGGATGGGGTGGAGGATGTAGGTATTAATCATTATGACAGACATCGTGTCAGTCACAGCTGTCAGATGGAGTTGTCACCAGTTTATGTTGTGCTTTGGAGGTGTTTAACAGAATTTTGTTTGTTAAAATTTAAAAGGCAGAAAAATAATTAAAAGGAGGATGGGAGCAAGGAGTGGGTAACAAAGGAAAAACTGGAGAACTGGTTCTGTACTGCGCAGTGCCTCGGTTTGGTGGCACCTGGGGGGCAGCATACTGGAAGTTGATCCAAAGTCATGAAAAAAATCTCTAATTGCCAGCAAAGACTTGAATTAGTTTGTATCGCTTGCTGCCAACATGAAATCTCTCAATTTCTTTTTCTAGAGTAAATAATTAAAATCATTAGTGTTTGTTGGCATTGTGCTGGACCACATTGTGTCACATTCCATAAGCACTTTGCTGTGAAATAATGGAATTGCGTGTTTCCAGAGACTTACTCATTCACAAGCTTGGGTCACATATAAATAAAAAAGAAAGGGACAGAACCCTACCTCAGATTTTGTGCCGTACAGCTCCCTGGTGGCTCTGGGATTTACAAGCCGTTTGAGGCTGGAATCCAGACCTACAGCTTGCAAGTTAACATCGAGTACAGCAAATTTTTAAAATTATTTTAGAGGTTATTAATCTTTCACTCTGACCACTAAGGGCACATACCTGGTCCTGACACATGGTCAAACTGCACAGAACTTGTGTGCTTCATATTTGCAAAAGGATGGGCTCTGGATTTCCGTGGCTAACGACATTGTAAAAAATACATAAACCAGACTATTTCCTCAGCTGCTATAAATAGCTTTGCTGGTGGATCTGGGGATATGTCAGTCCTGTCTGTTTGTGTACAGCTAAGTCACAACAGTGCTGCAGTTTAGATAAGATTTTTGAAGGGCGTAAGCAAAATAGAGACTGTTTGTTCATTTTATTTTTAGGGAGAAACAGACAAATATCAGGTCTGTATTTCAAAGCTTTTTCTAATATAGGTATATGAAAAAACAAAAAGCCAACAATATCTGAGAGCTGTGCTGGCAAAATCCTGAGTTTATTTGTTATTACAGCAGCCAGAGGCACCTTTTGCTGATGTACTTTAGTTTCAGGAACTGCTTTACACAAACAATTCAGAAATTTGCCTGTGTAACTATACAGCTAATCATGTCTGGTCTGAACAAGGGTGAACTGTGTGGTTATCTGTTTCATATATATATATATATTTGTCTCCCTGTGTTACTGTATGAAAGGATCACAGAACAGACACAGGAGAGAGTGTATGCAGGGAAACAAGCAAAACTCTCTCTGTATCAAAGTTCCTTGAGACTTCAAGTCAATAAACTGCAGACATCAGGGAAATGCACTACATTTTGTTCAAGAAGAACAATCTTAGGTGTAATAACAGTTGTGTTTCTTAAATATGCAGCGGAGGCGGCAGCATATCAGAATTTTTTCCATTTCTCCAGGCCTTTAATGCATGAGGGATGGCACCCAGCTGCTTTCGCCAAGTCTATGCAAGTTGCACGCTTCAGACAGGAGACTTGTAATCATGCAGGTGGCATAGGCATTGGCTAAACCACAGCTACTGGGATATCATGACTGACTACAAATGAGTTTGAGGGTTTATATAGCAAACTTTGCAATATAGAAAACATGGGGAATTGAATACACCTTTCTAACACTTCAGAAAAGGCACATAGCTTCAGAAGTACTGACTTCCTATGTCTCTTACTTAGAAAAGAAAGCGGCAGGCTCCCAGTTCTTCAGGAGATAGGTTTTGAAGTTTTAGACACATGTGCTTAGAAACATTCGATGAGTGTAATTTTTAGCAACTCAAAATTACAGCAGGAATGCGCCATCCTTTGCTCCAGGCCAGTGGATTTTCTTGCCTCCCATTAAGGTGCCGTACCCTGTTAAGATGCAGTGGAGGTGGGTTATCCTCAGTCATTTAGCTGGAAGGGAGCTTACAGGAGCCATCAGTGCTGTCAAAATGGCACAGCAAACTCATTTGAGCATCCTCCTGAAAATTAGGAGAGTAGCAATTATGTGTTTCCAAATATGAGAACCCAGACCTAAGGGGCTGAGAGCACAGTGTGGTTGACTGCAGCATCTCACCAGAGTCAGGAGGCTCACAGTCGGCTTTTATGTTTGGGGCATTTCTGAGAGGAAAGGAGCTCTAATGAAGCATTGTTTATTTGTTTGTTTATATGCCTAGACCTGAAAGGCCAGCAGTTCAACAGCTTGAGACTTCAAAGGCTTCTATTGCCTCCAGTATGTGGTATCGAGGTAGTTAAAGATGTTACTTTTCAGTAAGTCCAGCAGAAAATTCAGTCTCCAGGGCTGCAGGAAAATTTACTTAGTTGGGCACTGTAGAAGCTACTTTCCTATGCTTCCCATAAATTATTTTACAACTTAAATATGTTATTTAAATTTACACTCTGCCAGATACTCTGGGTTTTTTCCACTTTCCTGTGTGCTAAAGACAATGATTCTTCATGAACTGTCAGAGGCTAAACAGTAATACTCTGCCTTGATTTTATTAGATTGTGACTCCCTTTTATTGAGTAATGAACACCATGAGTTAAAAGTCTGCATATCATCCTTTGATGGTGACCTGGACCTTTTAAAAACCATTACTTGTAGGGCATTCAATTCAATCAGATGCATACTGATGAAAAAACAACCACCCAGAGCTCTTGCTGACTATGTACAGGCAAAGCTTGACAGCCCAGCATCAAACAAAAATTGATTTCAAACCCAGAAGTCAATATCTTGCTTTTGCAAAGGCACTCAGGCACTTGAGAGGAAAGTTTGCATGTAGCGTACACATTTGATGAACAAAACACAGAGGAGATGGCTTGTTTGGGCTTGATTTGGTGCACCCATGGTTTTCTCTAAACAGTAAGGAAAATGAACTGTTGATCTGTGCCGCTGGAGGGAAGCTTTACATCATTCTACACGTGCACAGATAGCATCTAAGTGGACCTGATTTTTGATGCAATTGATCTAAACAAATGAAGTTTCTTGAGTACAGGTATGACCTGGTAATGTTTCAGAATGAAGTTTTAATAAGTTTATGAAGTCTAGTCTTGTCATTCAGTAACAAGGTGCCATTTTATGTGCTGCCTGATTTTGAGGACCTCCATTTCCACTTGCTACTTGTTATGGTCAGTTTGTGAGATGAAGAAAGATTGCCTCTTTTACATGCCATATACTGCTGGAAGTCAAATTTAGATTTTTATAGTTACAAAGTCTTTCTGCACTGGTCTTGATATGTGTAGCTTTACTAGCAATAGCTAAAATAGCTATGGACAGTGTCTGGAGACATTCACAAGGACACTGAGTAGTGTTGTCGCAAAATACACTGCAGGTTTTATATTCTGCAGCTTTTTGTGGTGCTCACTCATTGTAGCACTTGCTATTGCAAATTCAGTGTCCAAGTTGCACATTTAGAGGGATACCCAAAGCTATTTACATCTGTATAGCTGATGTTTCTCTAGTAAGTAGTTTCCAATGCTTGTGGATTTTTCTGAACAAGAGACTGCACCAAATTTGCAATACAGGTGTGCATAGGAAGGCTCTTCGTTGGTCTTCTTTAGGCTTTAGTCATCCACAGTGGGTTGTGTGTTTATGCACATGGCATTATAAGGTACAGGTGAGATACAAGGCTGTGAAGATTGCAGCTCAAGGAGTTCAGCTTAAAAAAGACTGAACCAGAATACTATCTAGAACCAGGGCACAGACACTGATGACTCTAACTGCATGATGCGGACTATGCTTTTCTCTGGTGAGAGTCCTTAATGCAACAGCAGCTCCCTATTATTCTGTTACTTAAAATAAAATAGAGAAAAAAATCAGGGTAGCTGTCCTATTGTTGTTTTGTTACTTAATGAAGATTATACATCAGCACTTTACTTTCCTTTTATACTTCAGTGTCATTTTGTGACTTAGCATTTTGAAAACCGGGGGCACAAGATGTTGCTACAGGAGAAGATGTGTTTCACAGTATGTTGCAAACACTCCACTTCATAGTAGGAGAAGCTAGTCTTAAGTCAAGTTCAGTGGATGTACTTAAGGAGAGATTCAGTCACTTGAGTTATAACGCTGATTCTAGTTTTAAGGTGTTAGTGAGAGAAAATAGTCATCTCTGCTCAGATAAATCATCTGGCTGCTGAGTGACCTATTTCACTCAACCTCTTTTCATCCTCCTGTGCAATGGCTTCCTCGTTGGACTGTCCCATGGAGACAGAGACTGTTGTCAGACATTCCTTGAAGGAGGAAATTCTCCTCTAGCTTGCAGAATATCAGTGCCAGCCCTGGAATGGACCTGCTTGGTACAAAAGGGGTACCTTTACGCATTGCTTCAGCTCAGTCTAGATATTGCGTGTTCAGCTGGATTGTCTGCAAATAGAAGAAAAGCTGGGGCTGCAATTTGTTCTGGTTGTCACCAAAAACCACTAAGGTACCCTCCAAGCAGGCAGCTCCTCCTGCTTTGATTTTCCTCCTAATATTTTTCCATTACTTGCCAAAGTGGGGGTTAAATATTATGCTCACTTTTCATTTTGCAGACACCATCATTGGCTTGTCATGTGTCTGATAGGGAACCTGTTCCTGGCAAGCAGTCTCACTTTTAATAGCAAACTCCCTATGCCCCCTACAAATGTGATGGAAAAGACCCAGTTCAGTCTTTCCTAGTCCTCCTGACTATAGGTGGCTCATCAGATTAATGAGAGAAGCACCCAGCAGGGTAGGGAGCCCCATGAAGGTGATTTCAGCTGGCTGGTACAAGTGCTGTGAGTGTACATCTGCAACAGATTGAAATGGGTCCTGTAGCTGAAGCAAGGCTCTTTGTCAATTGAATGCAGAGTTTATTGTTTTTAAAAAAGATAATTTCCTCTGAAAGGGGCAGCAGGATGGGGTCTGGGGGTGTCTTTCTTCGTGGGTGGGTACAAGCACGATTGCCCAGAGTCACACTGCCAAGTTCATCATCACAGCTACTGTGGAACTGAGGTTCAAGGGAACACTAAGTGATTCATTCCACCTGGCAATATATACAGTGAGAAAAGAGAAATATTTCCTGTACCTAATCCAGACACCAGTTAGACATCAGTCTGTCTGAATGTGAGCAGACGTACATATGACAGATGTGTGGAGGAACAGAAGAAGCTGAGAAAAAAATGAGAATGTATTTTTCACTCAGAGGTTAGCACGTTTGCCCTGAGCATAATCCCAAAACCTAATTAATCTGAAAGTGTAATTGTTATAAAGACTAATTTCAAAACAGTACTACTCATTAAAGATTAAGGGAGAGAAAAGGAACATGAGGTTCAGACCTTTTATTGAAATTTTGTCATATTAGCTCCTCATTGGTAATTTTTTTATGGTTCACATTTATTCAGCTCTTCATTCACAGCATTCTGTCAAGGCTCTCTAATATGTAGCAAGTACAAGCTTCATTAACTGTATTATCTTTCAGCTCTGCTTTATCTGTGGTTACCAAGCCACTGTTTGTCAATGACATTTTAATGTTAGAAAACAAGTAAAAAAACGCACAAAAAAACCCAACACAAAAGCAGCTTGATTTCTATCAGTGTTTTTTACATTCAGATTTCCAAAGTTTCCTTACATTTGAATGCAGACATGTTAGGTACACTTTGGATATCCGTTAGAGAAAATGAGGCTTATGGGCTGCTCTTTAAGTTCCAGGCTATTTAGTTTTCCATAGTTCCCAGCCTGTCTTCTAGAAATGTTGAACTTTATCTCTGGGATGCTCTTTCATTGGCACCTGGTGTCTAAGATTCCTTTGCTATTGACAGGCCTCTTCTGTTCTCCCCTCAGGGCACAAATCAACCCTTAAACTGTGTTGCTTGACTCTGAGACTATTAGAAATGTGGATGGGTGGGGGAGAGGTGTTTTACAAGGTGTTTGTTTTATTCCTTGGTATTTTGTTAGCTCAGCCGATCCCTCATCAGGTTTTTTATTCCAACAACAAGTAGAGAGGGAATGATGTCTTTTTAGAAACCAAGGAGGAAAATTGCAATGAGGAAAATGTTGAAAATGCTCTTTTGGAGTAAACAAGGATAACTTAGAGACAGTCCCATTTAGCCATCTTATACTTGGTTAAGAAAGGTCTTGGGGAATCTTGTACAATCTGTGCACTGGCCACAATGTCCTGCTCCTCTATAAAGTCTTCTGAATTCCTGTCATCCCAGTAGTGGCTTGCTGGTAGATGTAGAGAGCTGTATCAGACTTCCTGTGTATCCCAACCACATGGTGGGATCTGTAAAAATTCAGTTCTGTATAATAGACAGCAGATAATCCGAGCATCTTCCCACTCTGTAAGATATATGCACGTCCATGATGTAAGAGAGCCATTGCAGCCAGCATTAAGTTCTCCTTCCTATGGGGAAATACAACCACACAGTTGTTGTGGTTTTAGTAGTGGGGAGGGGGCCATAAAGATGGCTCCTGTGAGAAGCTTCTGGAATTCTTCACCATTTTCAGCAGAGCCAATCTCGGATGGCTCTGAAGATGATGGACATGTCACTGGCCAAGCCTGGGCCAATTAGAAAGGTTGGTTACGCCTCTGTGATGACATATTTAAGGAAAAACCAAACCAAGTGTGCACACAGCTGCCTTTAGTTAGAGAAGGAGGAGGATGTGAGAACATGTGAGGGAAAACAACCTGGAGGCACCAAGGTCAGTGGAGAAGGAAGGGGAGGAGGTGCTCCAGGCGCTGGAGATGAGATTCCTCTGCAGGCCGTGGTGAGCCCATGGTGAGGCGGGGTGTCCTCCCTGCAGTCCATGGGGTCCATGAGGGGTGCAGACACCCAGCCACAGACCGTGGGTGAGGTGCCAATGTTGGAGCAGGGAGATGCCAGAAGCCGCAGCAGCCGTGAATGTCAGGAGAAGCCACAGCAGCCGTAGATGTCAGAAGAAGCTGCAGCAGCCACAGCCCAGTGAGAGACAGAGACTGAGAGAGAGTCTCGCAGTTTGTGGAGGAGATGACCCTGCTGGAGCGGGTGGATGCCGGAGGAAACTGCAGTCCAGGTGGGAGACCCAGTTGGAGAGAGAGGGGCCCCCTGCTTCCATGTTGGATCAGTTTGTCCTTGGAGGACTGCATCCCGTGGACGAGTAAAACCCACACCATAGAAGTTCACAGAGAACTGTCTCTCGTGGGAGGAACCCCACAGCAGCACAGAGGGGAAAAAAAAAACTCCTCTCCCTAAGCAGGAGAAGAAGATCCTGGAGATGGACTGACTTGAACACCGCAACCTGCCCCACTCACACTGGTGGTGGGAGGGAGGGAGGGATGGGGGGGGGAAATGGTGTCTTTTAAAGGTTTATTTTACTTCTCATATCCTCCTTCTAACTCTGGTAGTAATAAATTTCACTTTGCAACTTACATGAGCCTGTTTTGTCCTTGGACCGTTTTCTCCCCGGTTCCTTATCTCAACTCATGGACCGTTGTGTTAATTCCCCTGCATTCCCTCCTCTGCCCAGCTGTGGCAGGTGAGGGAACGAGTGAGCAGCTACCATGAGTGCCTGGCACTTGGCCAGGGTCAAACCACAGCAACAGTTTATATCACTCAAATATTGTGGGTCTAGTTAATAATCATGGAATCACAAGTCTGGGTTGGAAGGGACCTTAAAGACCCTTTAGTTCCAATCCCCTGCCATGGGTGGGGATACCTTTTACTAGACTGGGTTGCTAAAAGCCCCATCCAGCCTGCCCTTGATCACTTCCAGCAGTGGGGCATCTGCAGCTTCTCCAAGCATATTCAAATAAGGGGACAGTTGACGTTTTAGGAAAAAAAAAAACAAAAAACATTTGTGGGCTTTCATGATCCTTTGCAAATCCCATAGCAGCTTTGGTCACAGCAGAGGGTAAGAACCTTAACAGGTTTTTTTGCATGAAGAAAATCCTGCACAGCTGCAGTAATTTTCAGTAGGAAGATTTCCTAGATTGTGCTTTTGTCTACACCTTATTTCTAATGTTCCTTAATTTGAGAAGAAGACAATTAAAAAAAACAGGATCATAAGGCAAGGAAAATAATTGCTAATTCTAGTCAAGGTATATTAAATTCAGTAGTGCTCAGACATGCCATAAGTGTTCAGAATTTGTATATGGATGAAATAAAAAGCATTCTGGAAGGAAAAGCTACCTAAATGTCAGGAAAAAAAGAAATGCAAGCTATAAAATCCTGTGAAAAATCACACAGACCATAATAAGATAGATGTGCTGTCTTTACTTAGCAAAGAAATCACGGAGGATATGAAAACAGAGAATGAAAATAACACATTCTTACTTGATTCGAAAGCATTATCCATAATAGCATCTGCAATGTGTCTGTAATAATATGGTGTAAATTGGAATTTACATAACAGATCTTTGAAAACAGGCTCACTCACAATGTGAAAATGTTGCCTCCAGAAGGAAAAGTCAACCAATACCAGGAGCTCTTCACAGAAGGCCTATTTCATATTCCAAGACCCACCCATTTAGTCCCTTTGTAGATTGCACAGAATATTCATCTCAGTCACAAGCTGTACCGAAAACTTGAATAGCTGGTATTGGAAACCTCTAGTATGTTGCTTCTGAACAGACAACTCATTTTCTCTGGACTGAGTTAAGTTTTTATTAATGGTGAAGATTGACAGCCCTAAAAGTTGGAAACCTCTATGTGTGTTCATCTCCCACAGCTTGGATTTAGCACACTGTTCCTATCTTGATTCCCGTCTGTTGAGTAGGAAAAGAGTCATTGATTTAACAAAGTAAGGAGGAGAATTCTTCCACTGTTGCTTTTATTGCTTCAGTGGGCAGGACTTCAACTAAACAACAGTCCTTAGTAGTATTGAGTCCAAGAATGGTTGGACACTTTGATTAACATGGTGCTGCAGAGCTGAGGTCAGACCTGGTTCAGTTCTGATATCTCGTCTATATATCTCTTGTCTATACAGTCCGTGCTCATTGCTCTTCTCTTCAATTTGCTGACTGATGTGCAAGTCAGAGGCCGGTATTATTGGCATTATTAAGTTTGGTTGTGCTTTGCTAAGTTGGATTTCTGAATAGTTCCTTAGATTCCCATGAAAAATCTGTCTGTCCAAAGGTAGTGACCAGTATAGACCTCTTTTTTGAGCTTGTTGTTTTCTGTTGTACTGATGTAGAATACAGAGACCAGTCGGTATGTATCTAACCTTTCTGGGGGTTTAGGGTAAAATGGATTGGGACCCTAAAACCAGTCAGTTCTCCCTATGGAATATATACCCCTGGTTGCGTGTCTAACCTGATAAAGCCAAAGGTAAATAAACATATGTTCAATCAGAATAATGGCACCCTTCTAATTAACACTTGTTTTTTTGCTAGACCACCTCAAGCACCATAAGGTTCTGGTATAAATGAGCCACAGTTAATGATGAGACAGTGTGAGTCAATAGAGGGTGAGGAGGGACAGGATGGCTGTGTCTCACACATCTCCAAGTTTTATCTAATGTGTTTAACTATCTGGGAAGCTAGAGAGATACTGTGAATGTTTTTCTATTCCTCTCCTAAATCCAAGTGCTAATACAAATTTCAAAACTATCATGGAATGTCTGATACCATTCATCATAATTTAGGACTACGTACAGTTCATTCAATTCTGAGGTCTCTAATTAGAGAATAAATGGTTGTTAATTTCTCATGATACAGCAGTCTGGTAAGTCTTAGATTGATACAATAGACATTATTTTCAGGTAAGGCATCATAAAAATATTGTGTATTACAGAATCACAGAATGGGTGAGATTGGAAGGGACCACAGTCAGTCATCTGGTCAAAACTTCCTGCTCCAGCAGGGTCATCCTGGAGCACATTGCACACATTTGTATCCAGACAGTTCTCAAATATCTCCAAGTGAGGGAGACTCTGCAACCTCTCTGGGCAATACTGTTTGTGCACAGTATTAATGACTTTTGAGCATCAATCCACTAAAAGCAGAGAGATAGATGTTTCCTGTTTCTCATATGCAGTGGGCTGAACTGCCGATCTCCCTCCAGTTTCATCAAATACTTTAGTTTTCTTCATTTCCAAAAAAAAAAAAAGTGAAAAAAATACTTTATTATTAGCTAAAAGAAAGTAAAAATACAGATATAATCAGCTCTAGGTTTATCTTTTCTAGGTGTTTGTCTCCCTCAGTCTATCTTCCTCAGTCTCTTGGCTAAGAAATACTTTGAGTTTTACCCAGAGTAGCCATATCACTGATCTTTACATCTTCCTGACACCCCAG
Organism: Pomatostomus ruficeps; assembly: GCA_013400735.1. Lineage (NCBI taxonomy): Eukaryota > Metazoa > Chordata > Aves > Passeriformes > Timaliidae > Pomatostomus > Pomatostomus ruficeps. The sequence continues at coordinate 146,041 of VYZT01061686.1, read as the reverse complement.
TTTTTATGCCACATGCTTTTTTTATTCAGTTTCAGTACATTTCTAACAGTACAAACTATTGGATTTTTTTTAATTGTATAACTCTGACATGCATTTATGGCTTTCCCTAAACCCAGTCTATGATTAAATGTATTCTCAGTCTTCTTGTTGACTTAACTATTGAAAGTTCTCCGGCAAAATGGGCAGAACAAACTTCTCTGGGAACTGTATATCCATCATAAAATGGCTCTAATGTGTTATCTATCCAGACTGGTTGTATTTTTCATGCTTTATCACAAATCAGTGCCACAGATAGATTGCAGTTTGCAACCTGCAGTTGTTCATCGGAGTTAACTTGACTGTCAGGACAACCTTTCTGCAGTACTTTAAACTTTCATAACTTTTGTACATGAGACTGAACTATTTTTCTAGCAGGCTCAGGGATCAGTGCTGTGTCATTAGAACATCTGGAACAAGGCTGTGTTAACCTTTTGAGTTTCATTTAGGATATGTGGCACCCCAGCCTTCATACTTTCTAAAAGTGTCTGCACATAAATGAACACAATATGGAACTACTCAAATCATGAACCTGAAAAGTATTTTACCTGTGTTTTAGATCATCCTCCAAATCTTCAAAATCATTCAAGACTTCGAACTCCACCACCTCCAATATCACATGCTCACACCCCAAATCAGCATCACGCGGCCTCCATCAATTCCCTGAACAGAGGGAACTTCACTCCACGCAGCAATCCCAGCCCAGCTCCTACGGACCACTCTGTTTCTGGAGAACAACCAGCCACTACTCAAGAGCCAGCCCATGCTCAGGACAACTGGTTACTCAACAGTAACATCCCACTGGAGACAAGGTAGGTCCCTTTCCTTGGTACTTACAATGTTCTGACTGTGTGTGCTCAGGATGTGATGGAAAATACACACATCTACATAGCTAGCAACCTAGTTTCTGAACTGGTGTTTGATTTATGTATTTTGCATTGTTTTTATTCCTTGTGTCTTTTTATTTGGACTAGGAGAAGAGGAAATTGCTCTTCTTTCGTAAATTAAAAACATTGTCTTTAACAGCTGCTCATAAGGTTATTTTCCTCATTTAAAATTGGAATCAGGATCATAGATTAAAATGTTCTTGGTTTTCTTTCTTTTATTTTCCTTTAATGTCTTTTCTTCCTATGTGGTAGGATAAATCAATATCCTATTTAAAAAACTGGAATCAGTCAGTATATTGAAAAGATTTAGCCTTGTAGCTGTGCCTCATCAAGCAGTACTTTCATAGTACATCATTCAGGAAAGGTTGATCTAGTTTCACCTAATGAGGAGAGGTCAGCTGCTGCCTTTTTCAGCATTGCTCCAGCAAGCATGAAACACTGGATAGCAGGGCATCAGTCATGGTGTTAATGCTGTTTCCATTTAGCTCTCCAACTCTTTTCCACCTATGCAGCACATGAAGGGTGTGACAAGAGTGTCCCAAGTTGCTCTAGTTCATAGTTTTGTTCAGGTTCTGTGGAGGTTCTGGAAAAGAGAGCTCTCAAGCTCCCTCAGCCTCAGTCCTCCGTCTGATGGTGAGTGCATCTCCTTGTGGTCCCAGTTGCTTTTTCCAGAGGTTTTGCATCACCATTTCCTTCACTGCTGAGCAATCACTGGGGGTGCTGGAGTCATTAGCCCCCATCATGGTGTCTTTTTCAGTCTGAAGTCTTCCAAGCCTGAAACATGGTGCACTTGCTCAGCTAGCTTTGTTCCTTCATTTGTCTAACCTTCTCAAACCAACAAGATTCTAGACAGCAAAAAACATACAATAACTGAAAACTGAGACAGGGCCCAAATTTGTCACAGCACTGCCTGTGGGAATCTCATTGAGAGCAGCAATAGCTGTAGCTGTATCGTGGGACAAATTGTACCCAGTTTTGCCTACTTCTGCTAAGAGAATATTTTTTTTAAAATGAACACATCTGTCAATCTTTTTGAGAATGAGCTATATCTGCTGGCTCTCTGAAACTTCCAAAACAACCTCAATATCACATTTTATGACATTTAAAGATAATTAATTTCTCTGTGACTGCTTGATTAAAAAGACTCAACTAAGAAGCTGGATCCAAAAGATTAAGACAAAATTATAAGCAAGTAATGCAAGTGTGATTTGGCAACAGTTTCAGTAATTATATTGTGTTAGTAATTCTGAAGCACAAATACCCAAGCATTGAGTTTTATCCGATATTTCTTAATAAAATTACATTAAAAAATACTTAGGCCCCACTCCTGCAGCCCTTTTGTGATAATCCTCTATAATTTTGAAGGAAGTCCTGTGCCTTTTCCTAGCCAGGTGATGAATTCTTTGTAGAAGAGATAATATACTGTGTTAGTAGTGCAAAACCTTAAAGGCTGTCCTCATTTCTTCTCTGTGAAATCATTGTGGATGAAAATTTTTCAAGATCTGAAGCAGACTGCTCTTGTTGCAGGTTGGTTTGGTCACATTATTGCTGTTAGACTGGAGGCTGGAGGTCTACCTGCATGAAGAGCTCTTTCTGCATCATTTGATGATTTCACTGGCATCACAGATCAGTCACATTTGTACTTGGTCCTCGGTCTAACCATTTTATTAATTTGGTAGAAAACAGGTCATTTCAAGACTGATGTTGAGGCTTTTGACACACGGTTTGAAACGGTGTCATTTTGCCCAGTGTTCTTTTGACAACAAGCATGTTGGAAAATAATGTGTAATTTTGTGCCAACGGCAAATGAACACTACTGACTTTTCCTTCACTTACACAACATTAAGAAAATCAAATGTGTTATAATGGTGTCATAAAGAGAAGAGGCTGAGATGATCAGTATATCTGTGACCGATCTCCACTCTCACAGTCAGCTCTTCAGGCACACAGGGGTCTTCCATCTCCTTCAGTGGGAATTGTGTAGACATAAAAGACTAAGCTTCAAAGCTGTTTAGCAAACTTAGATGCCCAGTTCAGCCTCTTCCATGAAACTGATCTTCCCCATCTTCTCCACTGCAAAGATTATTAGAACCAAAAAAAAGAAGACCATCACCTAAGAGAATAAAATGTCCAATATGTAGAAATATAAATCTTGGCCTAGAGACATTAATCCAAGAATAAAGGCTTTTGAAGCTAGGAGATTATAGTAATCTCATGTAAAAAATGGAATTGTATTTCCGTTGGTTTTTTTTTCAATCCCATATTAGTCAACAGAGAGAGAGGACACAAGAAGAAAAAAGCTGCATCTTTTAAATGAGGATGTCACAGGCTGTGAATATGCCTACAGTTATGGAATTTAACCAGAGTTTGAAGTGGCTTGATTTTGACTGCCATGGACTCCAGGCAGTTTTCAGAACTGGGAGTTCAGCATGGTTTGTCACTGCCTGGAAATTTCCAAACTGTAATGCAAAGACAAGCAGAGATGTGTAGCACAAATATACAACTGATAGAATAAGCATATCTGAGAATTTTGTATGTTGCAAGAGGAAGAGCCCCTCCTCTTCTCTCCCTCCTTTTCATTAGTTTCCCTTTACTCCCTTTTCTCTGTTTCTCCTTTCTCCTCTTTCTTTTCCTGTCTTCTCCCTTTTTTGTTGCTTTAAAAGCCATGTATTATCAAGGTTGTGATGAGAAGATCTTTGCTCAGCAGTAACTCCTGACAGGTAAGTCAGTTCCCCCCATATTTATTCCTCGGTCTTCTTTCTTCTGTGGCCTCCTTTCTGTTCCTTTACATTTGACCTTGTGGGAGCAAATAAATGCCAACTAGATGGACATTTAGCTGACAAACCAACAGTTTTCAGGAGACTTCCATTCCCAGGAAATTTCACGTGGTAATCATGTAAGGTCAGATTTCTGCCACCACTACTCTTAGTGAGAAGGGAGAGTGTTTTGTAACTAGCCAGCCATTTACAGGTAATCTCCAAGGGAGCAGACTCTGTGAGCCTTCCACGAGGAGGACAGTCATGCATCAGTCCCTCAGGTGACCCAGCAACCTCTCTGTTACAGATGCATACATTATGAGATTATATAACCCTCCCCTCTTCTGTTTTATTGACAATCTACAACTGAAATTCATGGAACCAATTTGACATGGATTTTAACTACTGATGAACTTTAATTGATTGGTGTGTTGCTTGCCTCTTACCCATTAAATGCTCAGTGCATGCACATATGTTGCTTCTTTTTGCATTGAACTCAACATTCAGTCTTTCCTGCATTCCCAGGGAATGTGAGGAAGCCATGAACACTTGGGGATGGATTGATGTCTCAAGTGCTATGGCACAAAGCTCATGCATGTTGATCCACTTTACTCCAAAGCTATGAATAGGAATCACTTCACTTTCATTCAGATCAAGGACTAGATCTGTTCTGTCAAAGCAGCCCAAAGGCCTCCAAAAGCAGGGAGTTGAGCTAAATGAGTGCTGGCATTAGCAGCAGGAAGAGGAGGAAGTAGAAAGGAAAATTAAGTTTAAGAACATTTTAGAAGAAACAGTATCAAGGTTTGTATAATGTGACAGGGCTGGTTTCTCTTGGTTTAGCATGTTACCTGAATCCAGTTTCTTTAACAGGAATTCTTGTTTGAGTTCATGTCACTTATACCCTCTAAGGTCTTAATCCTGCATAAGTGATAAAGTGTCACAATACTGTTATGTTTCTTTTACTAGTTTTTGCCAGGGGATTTATTCACATTCAGGCTTAGATTCAGTTTTGATACTGAAAACAGACATGGACAAAATCAGGACTGTATTTTGTTTTAAAAAACATGGGAAGAATATTCTTTTGCCAGGTCTTGAGAAACAAGCCCAAAGGTGAGAAAGATACAGTTTGTTCCCAGCTGTGCCTCTGACTTAATTCTTTATGTTCCTGCTATTCTCCTCAAAAAGTACAGAACAGTTTAGCATTTATAGGTCAAAACATGACTCATGAGAGAACATGCAGGGAGGACAGATACTGCAAAATGCAGCTACTGTGTGCAGGGTCAGTCCCAGGGATTTACATGTGCGGGCCCTAAGTATCTTGCTTATTGCCTGTATTATCCAGATTATAACCAATACTCTGGTGTTGGAATTTGGGTGACAGCTTAACCTGTTTCTAGCTTCTATCTGCTTATCACCAAGAGACTTTCATTTGGAATATTCTTACTGAGCAAAATTTACATTTTGAAAATTTACATTTTACTCTAAATAGTGAGTTATTATTCCACAAAGGAAAACAAATTAATCAGATTGGAAACTAAAATGTTCTCAAATTGAAAACTGAAACTAAAGCAAAGGAGTGGCAGATTTTTTGCTGGAAATCCAGAAGAAAGTTAGATGCAAATGTGCTACCAAGGTGCTGGCCACAGTGGGATATAGATACTGTGCTGTGCCTTTTCAGAGTAATGGTAACACAGATGCAGGAGTATAACCAGATTACCAAATCTGGTCATTTGCATGCAGCAGTTCAGAAGGTTTCACATGTCACTGGCAATAAATAATGTGCAATGAACAAAGACATCAACTTTTTCTATACATGCACATGGGCGTGTGTGCTTATATGTGTGTATATGCATATATATAGTGTATATATAAAGAAGTGAACATTTTTAAAAGCTATATATGTATATGTGTAACATCTTATACATATAAATATATGGTCCATCATTCTAATTCCATGCACAACTGCACTATAACCATTGTGGTTTATAAGATCACACTTCATATATGCATGACTCACTGGCTTCATTCATGTTTCCATATGTATGTAGAAACATAGCAAAGCAGACATTCCTAGAGACATTGCAGGACAACCTCATTGAGATGGACATTCTCACCTCCTCCCGACATGACGGTGCTTACAATGATGGGTACGTGACACTTATGTGGTCTTCCTGTTTCCTGTACAGTCATTATGATCCTTGCATGAAAGCATTTGGTCATATCAGTGATGTTTAAGGGCAACACCATTGCTGACCTCTTCCAATATGGCTTTGAAAAATTAATTTCTGGGGCTTGGAGCATTGTGTCCTGTACATATTAATGGAAAACTCATTAATATGCTAGTGAGCCACTGCATGCCATTTGCTTTTTATCCCCTTGTTGGTTTGAAAGTCATTTCATTAGTAAGATGTACCTACAGCAGTTTTGAGTCCCTTATTAACTAAAATTAATTTAATTTTCATAAAAATCTGAAACTGTTATTATGCTGACAGCATGATACTTAATTGTTAACTGATGTCTTCCACATACCTTATCTGACAAGTTTCTGCTAGTGGTGTATTTGAGCCAAGCCTTGGAGTTTGACTTAACCACCCATTCTGGCATCTTTGAGCAACTTCTGATCACTTAAGTTAAAAGTTTTAACTTGAAACTTAGTGCCAAAATTGTTGAATCTTGTGTTGGTAGCTCCTAATATGGTGGCCATCATTCACACAAGAGCTTATTGGTGTACTTGAACACTGCAGGTACCTCTTTGTTCAGAAGAGATACATCTCTGTCTAAATAAATACTTTCCAAAACACAGTATAGTATCTGACTTATTGTAAAAAAAAATTTTTTTTTTTTTTATGTAGAGCATTAGTAGAAATAAAGGATCTTTCTCTAATGCTCAGCAGTCTTTCTTAGAGTACCAATAGAACCATGGCTGTAGTACTAGAGACACCTATTTTGGATAATTATGTGTTATGTTTTACTGCATGAATTGGTGGCTTTTCTGTACCATGATGCTTCCACATGTGACATTTCCCCCTGTGCCTGCACAGGTAACTTCATGGGACAAAAATGAGTCACCTCTTCATCTGGTATTAGCCACTGCCTAGACTGATTCGCAGGAATCCATGCTGATTGCATTTACTTTGGCTGCAAATCTGGCCCCATAAGCCATGGCAAAATGTGCAAAGGGTGCTGGGGCTGTTTCTCAGTCCTCACAAGCTGCATTTTTGTTTTACATCAGCATGATGGTAGATTAGTCCACTCCATTTCCCAGGTTTCATTCCCAGAATTTGAATGCCTTGTACATCATGATGTCCCACCAAAATCAGGTCTTACATTTAGTATTCCCGTGGACAGAAGTCCCATTGGGACATTTCATTTCAGAAATTCATGGGCTTCGGTGTGTTCTTTTTGTGCTGACTTCCATGAGTCTCACCTGAGGTGCTCATATAGGCTGGCTCTCAGGCTGCGTTTGTCATAATGGACAAAATATGGTGCCTCCCAATGTGTCACTGGACAGGAAATGCTGTTGCCTTTGACAGCAATTCACACTTTTTTAAAGATAAGCTTCAATACAAGGTGCTCTGGACTGCTTTCTAGAAGCAGGTGCCTCTCCCCACTGGCAATACACAGGACTTTGATGCTTTTAGCCTCGCGATTGTCCGACACTTAAATTTGCTGGATGGGGACAGTGTGAATATTCCCCTCTGTGACAATTTGGGTGCTGTGGAATGGCTTAAGCTCTCTTTCCCCATCTCTATTCACCGATGCTTCACAAAAAACGCTCTCATGCAGTGATCAATAAATTGATAAACGCACTCCCCTTTTTAATCTGACCTCCACTCCTCTTCAGCCTCCGTAGGGCATTTCTGTGGGAGTGTGAGCAGACTCCCAGTTCTGCCCGTGCCACCAGTCTGTCGTAGCTGTGCTTGGGGTTTTCATCTCACTCTAACGCCAACTCTTCCACAGAGGGGACTCCTGCTCTTGATGAGTTCTCTGTGGCATTGTTGGCACTGTTAATTTTTGTTTGGTTTTGGTTTTTTTTACTCTGTGTGACTTGCCTTTGATTTTTATTCTTCTCTTTTGTGCATGCCATCCATGTTCGTAGCTAGCATTGTGTGGAGCTGCTTTCCTCGTCCTGGCAGCAGTGGCCATTCTCCCTCCCCACGTCTCCCTCAGCATTGATTTGTGTGAGGAGTCACTTGCTGTTGGTCTTTCTTCCCTTAGGCACTTCCTGTTCAAACCTGGAGGCACTTCTCCCCTTTTTTGTACAACGTCGCCGGGATATCCCCTGACGTCCAGCACTGTGTACTCACCTCCCCCTAGGCCCCTTCCCAGAAGTACCTTTTCTAGGCCTGCCTTTAACCTGAAGAAACCCTATAAGTACTGTAACTGGAAATGTGCTGCTCTGAGTGCCATTGTCATCTCAGTCACGCTGGTGATCCTGCTGGCCTATTTTATAGGTAAGCTTGTTGCTGTTTGTTTTTCTTCTTTTTATTTCATTTCTCTACAAACCCTCCTATAGTGCTAATGTTTGGGAAACAAAGGGTCAAGGCTGTGGCACAAAGTGATAGGAGAATAAGACGTCTGTTGACTTGTTTGTGTTGCAGTGTTGTGGTAGGGAGCTTAACACCTGTCATAAAGCCAGAAGGGCTTAGTAGAACATGAGTCATATGAGGGAGTTATACTCCCTTCAATGTCATGGATTGTTTACATTCTGCAGAGGAAAGTGTACCTGGAGTGAGGCAAAGCCACCAGGTTTTCTCTAAGCAACCCGTTAAAACAGGTAGTGAAGTCCATGTCCCAATCCCAGTCACATCCAGGTCCATCAGAGTTGACTTTTATGGGACAGGGTCAGAAGCGAGATTCTGATACACAAAAATGTGTTTTAATTCTAT